>JAYMFT010386638.1:0-20051 GCA_038088735.1 Panulirus argus | reverse complement strand
TTATTATTATTATTATTATTATTATTATTATTATTATTATTATTATTATTATTATTATTATTATCATTATTATTATTGATATTATTATAGTTATTATTATCATTATCATTATTATCATCATTCTTATTACTATTATCATTATCATCATCATTATCATAATACGGCGATGGGGTTGGTGATCTTTTAAATAACAGAAAACGATTATAAGGTGTAGTCTGCACCAGTAAATGACAAATCTTACAGAAATTATGAAATGGACTAAAATGTCTGGTCTGAGGAGCCACTATTAGGAGAGACGGTTATTGTTGTGGGATGCGGAGTCTGACAGACACCCAGGGATCGCTTACTGACGTTCGTCGCTGGGAATCGCACGTTAACCTGGCAGTCAGATCTGATCTTATCCTGACAACTGTAAATCGGATACTCATGAAAACTTGTACATTTGTTTCCCAGCAATTAAAAAACTGAATGACATAAGTTTCAGATCTTTAATTTGGAATTTGCCTGAGTGAGTTATGGTCGGCCCTTTGAATGAGGCTTTGCGTGGAATCAACCTGTTTATACTGCGAAGAAAATTCCACCTCTGGCCATGAAACTTAACAAAGATGGTTCTGACATGTTCCACACGATATATCTACCCATCCCTGTATCACCTCGACCAACAATGGTGCATTGCAGGCAACAGAAGTGACTCATGGAACGACATTCTAATAATCATATACCAGTCTTCACCTAACCTTTTCTTTTTTAACACAGCTACAACTGCGCACCATTTATAGCTGAGTAGGTTGAATATATATGGAACAAATGAGTGAGGAAAGGTTGACAAAGAGGATATATATGTTTCAGAGCTGGAGGGAACAAGGAGAAGCGGGAGACCAAATTGGAGGTGGAAGAATGGAATGAAAAGGATTTTGAGCGGTCGGGGCCTGAACATGCAGGAGAGTGAAAGGCGTGCACGGAATAGAGTGAAATGGAACGATTTGGTATACTGGGGTAGACGTGCTGTCAGTGGACTGAACCAGGGCATGTGAAATGCCTGGGGTAAACAATGGAAAGGTCTTTGGGGCCAGGATGTGGATAGGGAGCTGTGGTTTCGGGGCAAAACATGACAGCTAGAGACTGAGTGTGAGCGAATGTGGCCTTTTCCTCTGTTTCCTGACGCTACCTCGCTAACGCAATGGGTGGCGATGCTATTTCCTGTGAGGCGGGGTTGCGTCAGAAATGAATGAAGGCGAGCAAGTATGAATATGTACATGTTTATATGTGTATATGCATCTGTATGTATATGTATGCATATTTGTATATGTTGGTATGTATATGTATATATTGTGCATATATGTGCATGTATGTATATATGTGTGTATATGAGTGAATGGATCTTTCTTCGTCTTTTTCCTGGCGCTGGCTCGCTAACGTGGGAAACAGCGATCAAGTATAATTAATAAATAAATATATATATATATATATATACCGAATACTTACTGCTCATATGCTCCACAGTCTTCCCACACAGACACAAAGCAACAAACCCCATAAAATACAGCATTCAGAATATCGTTGCTGGGTAACCACAAAGACACAGCACTTAAAGAAACAAAGATCCTCCCAATACCATCCCACTTGAACATTCTCGACACAATTCTTTGCCACAGCACTAGACCTCTACCACCGAAACCACCCCATAACTTATCACCAACCCCAAAATGATAATAATAAAAAACTACTCCCTTCTTACGCTTCAGCAGCTTCCCACATACACCCCCAACCTCAGCAAGTGTAACACTGACAAAACACTTACACTCTACAACGACGCGACAAGCACGAAACATCCGCCTTCCCTGCACTGTTTTGAACAGTACCTCACCAAATATACGTACACCCCATTCGAAACCACACACCCCAGACAAACCCAAGTGACGCTTTTCCGTCTACACTCTAGATATCAGATAACCCTAAATTACTACAAACACTGAATCAACACATCCCAGGGACTTCACACCCACAATGCATCTACCACATTGAAGACACGGAATACTTACAGCTCAGGTGTCCTGCATTCTCCCCACATAAACATACATATCATCACTGCAATTTATGACCTATGTATGGTCCCGCCCGGTGGACGTGGTCTGCTCCCGAAATGCTGCGTGATTTTCAAACATAGAAGTGATTTCGGGAGCAGAAAGTATGTATATATTTTCTTAATTTCCTTGTCATAAGAATAAAAAATCCAATAAAATTTACCGAGATGTTTAAGATGTGGTAGTGTGGGGAGTCTTGGTGCTAGCATCTGCAGGTCCTCCTTAGTGCAGCGGAGCCACAGCCACTCTAAGGTGTCCGGAAGTAAGCTGGGTGACGACACCCGGCCCGAGAACTCAGTCAGTGTACAGCTGTTTGAACTTATGGCTTTTAATAATGAATCGGATATTTCTTTGTTCTTAGAAAAGTGCTTAGTGAGATGTAACTGAATATTAACTGTTGTTTTGGCTACTGCTTCAAGAGCCTTTTGAAGGTCAGGATGGAGTTCTGAATCCCGCAGAACTTCTATCTTAATCTCTTTCGGATTGGTCAGTGAAAGTATATGTGGGAGAGCCCGCAAATAGTATCCGGTATTACTCCATTTTTTGGTGTTTGATAACATGCGTGCAACTTCTTGAATAACAATTGGATGATTCTTGGATTCCATCACAAGGAACAAATGTGTTTCAATAAAGGCAGAACCATCGTAGGTTATAGCTGTGGGTAGCAGCTGGAGGATATCAGGAAAATATCTTGATAGATTTTTGTCTGGCAAGGCAGCAAGTGCTCCTGTCAGACGAAAAAATACATCTTCATACATGGTTATGTTCATCTCTTTTGATCCATCCGTCAACATTTGTTCTATTACATTTGTTTTATTGTTTAGTGCAGCTGACTGGTGGCTGGTATGATCCTGCTCAAATTTCGGATCCACCAGTCTTTTAAGAATAGATCGACTAGCGGCATGTTCCTGAAATCCACGATGTAAATATGACCAAATCCAAATCAGTTTAAGACCCTTCCGGGATCGCTTCCTTGTGAAGTAAGAAGAGAGAACATCTACGTGTGGCAGACCAAGGCTGTTACATTTTTCTGTTAAGGTAGCTACAGTGTCCTCTGAAAGGTCAAACTCAGATTTCTTTAGAGACTGCAATGCTAAATCGTCATGGAAAATCAGAAATTGCTTACATTTCTCTTCTGGGTTACTAACTTTTCCAGTCAACCTTTCTATTAGTTTTCTTGTCAGCAGGTCTCTTATTTCATCATAGATCTCTGTGACAGTGGTAAATGCGCTGAACTTCTCGGGACGGTCCACCCACAGCAAGGTCACCAATGTCAGGGTTAGAGGATTGTTGAGGTGCTGCTCTGTTGTTTCCTTTAAATCTTCGAGCTTACTACTGACATTTTCTTTCACGTTTGCCCTTTTGTCTACATCGTCCACTAAAATGTCTACTGTATTACTGACATACTGTATGCGCATCTCTGGGGCGATACCCTTAACTAGAAGGTCTAAATAGCGTTTACCTGATGGAATAAGAGGGACGAGATAATCTCCACTCCCGGGACGTGTAGTTACTATGACTCGTACTTTACCTGCCACTTGAAGAATATCTTTTACTAAAATCTCTGAATCCTTATTGGCTTCATCATAACCATCAATCAGTACGATGGTTTTCAACCTCAAAATGGTGTCTTTGAAAAATTTTAAGTCACCACAAGATCCTTGCAGAGTCTTCTGAAGTAACTGTTTGAGAAGCTGATCGAGAGATCGGATGCCAGACTCTCGACACTGTGTGTACAGCAAAATGTCCACCTGATCAAGATCATATACAGCCCTTTGATCACTAACCCATTTCTCAATTAGATATTTAAGAATAGTAGTCTTACCCATGCCTCCCTCGCCAGTCATAATGATGACGTCTGGCTTACTTCCATCTTTCCCTGTCACCTTTAAGATCTCCTCACATTTCACACCTCGAGCTTTTTCCGTCTGAGATGGCCGACCACTCACAACTATATCCTCTTCAATTTGAAGGTCTATGAAGGCAAGACTTGGTTTAAAGCGAACATTACGACGGAGCCAAGGAGTTGGATCTATCTTGCATATTATCTGGTACTGTTCAGAGAGTTCCTTACAGCCCAACTGTTTGACCCTGAGCATGATCTGTTCACCATAATCTCGTATTTCCTGCTGAAGCTGTTTCAGTTCTAGTAAATCAGCAGGTTGTAGGGTTTCCCTGATTTTAACATTTATACCTATAAACTGTTCAGATAGTTCTTTGCACAGCTGAGAAACCAACTGAGTGCTTTTCCTAAATCGAAGAGCAGCACTTTGGTATATATTCTCTAATAATTGTTGTAACTCAGACATTCTTTTATCAAGGGACTGTTGAGTTAAACATTGTTCTTCCGTAACTATGTTATCATGAAGCTGTTTCAAATGATACAAGAGATTTTCAAGGGATGTTCCACAAGTTGTCCACACAGGGTCGGTACTGTCGGCGAGGCCGCACGTCAACTGCAGCAATGTATACAGAAGACTAATATCATATCTTCTTACATCAGCAGGTGTGCTTGAGGTCAGCTTTCGTCTCTGGTCTTGGGTGAAATCATTCTTGAATTTTCTCCCGCTGTACCCAGGCTGACTAAGCAAGTAATCTCTTATTGGATGTCCTCCTTGATAACCCCACTCGAACACCCATATCATAACAGTCTTGCCAACTTTTAAGGCGAGAAAATATCGCATAAAATGAAGTTCCGCTTCTTCTATACACGACGCTGATGGTGTCATCGACATTGACATTATCTCCTATATTTCACCACACTATGTTTCGTAAGAGCCAAATGTCATAAAAAGTGTATTTAGGCATGTTATACCTAAGTAACTTTACCACAGTTTAAGATTATTACACTTAGCTTCACCGAAAGTACAGAACGGTAAGTACAACACAGACGAAAGACGTTAAAAAACACTTGATATCGAGAAGTTTCGTTTTCATACCAACCGCGACAGCAGTGGGTTCGTTACTGGGGAAACTCTGTCAATTCGTTTCAGAGGCAGGCGCTATGAATGAGCAAGACTTGCTAAACTACAACCAAACTCGCTAGATTATATTCAGAAATTCGTAAGATGAACATATCACGGTCCTCATTCTTTTGAAGATGAAATGTGAAGGACACATATGAAATCTCACTGACGAACCATTAATAGTACATTTCAGGTGTGAATATGTGAAGGGCCTGCGTATGAGTCAGCTCACTAGAAGGTGAGGGACGCTGTTCCTGATGCGTGTACGTGAGGGACAGGCGGAAATGAGTCAGCCATTTTGGGGTAGTGGGATTTCTGGATCACCATATATATATGCCAGTGTATATTTTCATTGAATAGACTAATGTTTTTTAAAAAGGATACATCCTTTTCTGTACAGACAGGCATTAGTTGAGACTGGATGTAGGTGCGGATGACACTGAATTTTTCTCGACATTTTGTTTGGTCCTGTTGATCCATGGAAAAGTAAAGTGTGTTGTTACCCCATGTTATGCCTCACTTGTTCATGTGGCAACGTCGCACTGCTCGTGTCTCGAGGGTGTTTAGCGAAATCCTCATTTAAACAAGTGTGTCAGCATCCAGCCGAGATAACATCGAGAACTGAGGAGAGTTCCGGGCAGAAATACTGATAAGCTACCTTGCTCCACCATACTGAATTATTTGAATGAAACACTGAAAATAAGAAGATTATTCCTTCGTATTTCAACGAACTACAATATACTTACATATTTCCATTCCTCGAGAAATACGATATTGATAAATATAGACAGTAATGTCTAAGCAAACATCCACTCTCCCAAACCAGTCTTTCAACTCCCCACCACCAGGGCAACACCCACCCACCTGAAACCACACCCCAGCTATATCCAATCACGTTCTCCCTATGTTCCTATGTTCACAAATTAGGTTCGATGGTGGTCACTGAACTCATGTTCCTCATCTGTCTTGTACTTACCCGACAAAAACTTACACACAACACCAGCACAGTTCTTGTCTCGTCCATCAGTTACCTCTTCCCAAGGTAAGCTTGCACTTATCCCGTCCATCAACTGTTTCTTCCCAAGGTAAGCTTGCACTTGTTGCTTGGAAGGCCTCGCAATTATTTGCATCTACGTCGCTCTGTCGTGAAATATTCCGTATTGTCTTTGGTTTTGGATAGCTGCCATTTGCTCACGTAAAAAGTGGGACACTGTGGGTGGAACGGATCTGGTAACACCAGAACATGCTCCAGTGACGACACGTTAGTGCGAACGGCGTATTATCTAGCGTCTCTTTGGGACGGCAAGGGCAACCGAAACACTTATCAAGGCCATCTCATTTACGAATTTTATGGACCAGCCCCAAGGGAAGGATGAACAGCTGGCTTAACTGTGGACCGACCTTCGAAATCAGTACTTGAACCTGTGCGCTGGACCCCGGGCTGCCTGCGAATGCGCCACAGTAAAATGACGTTAACCGTTACACCTTTGAGGTCCAAATTTATTAAAGTTTGTAATAACATTTATCAGCGTTCATTTCGTGTGCTGCTATTTCATTTCGTCATTATACCGAGTTCTTTGACTCCCTCAGTCCGCTGAAGGACCTTTCAGTTTTAGCTTTGCCGCAATCAGAGCAGTATTTACTGTGCAGCCCATACTCGTCGTTTGACAGATGGTGGAACAGGATTATTTAGGACACAACGGTCTTCGTCAGACTCCAGTAGGCAGATAATCGTAACGGATTATACAAAATTTATTGACATTTAGATAATTTCATGCGTGTTATTCTGAAGGAGTCAAACATCAGAACAACCCGGATGTAAGGGCGCTCGTGACCATGATGGAGTTACAATTGAATGAATTACGGATTTTATAAATATAGTGGAAAACACCACTACCCTGCGAAGTTAGCAAGTAATACTAGTGTGTGAGGTGTGTCTTTGGTACCATTATATTGTTCTCCCACCTTAAGGTTACCCTTCACGCCAGTGTTACAAGTTCAGCCAGGATGATATCAGATTAGGCTGTGTCAAAAGCCTTCATGATATCAAGAAGGAAGCAACAAAAACCATACTACTATGAGTCACGAAGCCATTAACACTAGACCTATAAAGGAATTTTCCATTTAACAGGAAGGGTTCCGCTCATACAAGACAGGACTGAATATTTAAGCAAGACCCATGTGGGCCGGCAGCGCGAGCATTCAGGATAGAACAAGTGAGACCATCGTGACTAGGGTAGGTGACCGACCGTTAGTGCTTTCTCATTATCCGTCTGCAGAATAACAGCTCGTGACTTCGTAATCCGTTGCTGGACTCTGTTGAAGAAAGAGCGAGTCGTAGTAGTTGGGGAAACACCTTCAGCACAGTCATGTATAAGGAAGGCAGCACGACGGGATGGGTCTGGACACGCCGACTGCCTAGGACGTGCACCACGAGTAGCATTGAGTTTCGTCCATACCTCTCCAGGGGAGGAGGCCCCGAATCGTCTTCGAAAACTATGAACTCAGGAACACGATGCCAGTGATTTTCAGGACTCCCGGGTAACAAGCACATCACTACAGGAGTTAAGGGAGGTCGACTTCCCACAGAGTTCCGCCCCGTCACCTTGATCTGCATGAATAAAATCTTTACCCTCTGGCTGGATGGTATACAGAAGGGGCCGAGGAGAGGTGACTGAGGGATAAGTACTGGGAAGAGTTAGGACAATGAGGATTGCAAGAAGATCCCTGAATAAAAAACACTTTCAATCTGAAAGGTGGTAAGGAGAGATCCATTGGTATTAAGCAGGAGGGTGAGTGGAGATATTAGGGCAGAGAAAGAGATCATCATGAAGCAAGCGAGAAGAGGTTATCCTGTACTTGCTGGGACGATTAGGTAATGGGCTGTAAGAGCCAGAAGAACGCGTTAAGATCGCACCACTAGATGAGGACTAATAGCTAGGTCTATTCTATCAGAGAGGTCGTTGGGTGAGATCTGTCTGGAGGGCTGCAAGTCCAGCAATGTTCCAGCTGAGGATGGCGAGGACTAAATCATTAAGTCTAGGGTAGAGGTTGCCAGAGGCTGATTCTGCAACTGTGGAGGGAGCCACGGGCGAGAAGGATGGAGTTTACAATAGGCTACTCTTCAAACTGTACTTGACCAGTTTTAGTAGTCTACAGTACTCTCGGGGAAGAAATGTGTTGCTGTAACCCTGTTGAGCTCTGAGCTCTTGTTTACTCAGCTTGTAAAAGTTGGCATACTATGGTTTCACACAAGTATATTTTTTCACCTATATTAAACTCTTTTACTAAATTCAGGTTCCTTTGTTTTATATGTATATAGTTACTGGTGTTGCTGAAGTTGAATCTCAGGAATCACCTGGTGTCATCAGCTCTATTGATATACACAGTGAATGAAGCATTAGGTACACAGTTATCCAAATAAGGATGATAATGATAGTTACACAAAATGCCATGCGAAATGAATCACAGTTGGTGTTATCAAAGAGTAAACATCTAAAGATGATATATGACATTGCAACTATATCAGAGGAATGATACCTGGAAGCTATTAGTGCAGTTAATTATATCTAAAGATAATTACATAGTGCCCGTGCCGTCTCAACTAGCATGAAGAAATATAATCCCTGTCTGAATATATCCACCCTAATAACCTTCAGGTGAAATGTAAATAAACCTTACAACACGCTATATTAAATGAGAACAGATATTCACAGACTGAACCAACATGTTATCACATTTGGTGGCAGACAGGTTGACAAAGTTATCCATCTGGTTCTGTTTTGCCCTTTGTTGATTAATCGCAATCATTGCATAATTCCTCATCAGTCTTATTAAACGAAAACTTCTCATAAGAAGCCTATGTGTTGTGGTGGGGTAGGTGGAGCAACAGTTGACAGTTTGTACTAGTCCGGGAATGCATCCTTGTGCTGTTGTTCCTACAGCAAATCTATATGTCCTCGTAAAATTTGTCGGCATTGCAGTTTCAGTAACTAATGTAATGTCACAAAGAGCAAAATGACTCTAAATCCCACCTATAACCTACCATTGTCGTGTACCGTCCGCGTTCAGGAACGTAGAGTAGGATGGGAGACAAACTGGCAACTCTGCTCTCATGGAGTAGAATTACCAGTATGGCACAGTCACACGATAAAGGATTTTGTTTGTGAGAAATCACACAACTGCTGCAACATTCAAACATTAGAATTTCCCATAGGGAGAACTGGAAGGAGGGATGGTCGACCCAGAAATGAAGGGGTACGTGCCGTTCTCCACCCCAGCCCCTCCCTTAGATACGCCATTGAACGAGGAGTGGCATCTTACACCCAGGCTGACTCGACCGTAGGCCGCTGACACACAAACCTAAAGAGTATTGTTTAGGACTGTTAAGTGAAATTTTATGTGTGTACTTTGTATTCATATTTTGTGCAAAATGAGGAGCATAATATGTGACCGGCACGAATTCTTGAAAAAAAAAAAATAGTGCGTCGGTTGAAGTTTAAGCATGTTTTGCTCATGTATAGCGGATGTCTTACCTATGATGTAACGTCACAGAGTTTCCCATGACGCATCCACAGGGGATGGTGAAATGTAGCGAAACGTTACGTACCGACCTCGCCTCATGGAGCGTGGGTTCTACAAAGATTCCTTTTAACCTGACTGAATTAGGATCTAATACACAGCACAAGGGATTTCCAGCGTGCGGAGCTGCTAGCCTTATGAGTTTTACCTCCACTCTCGCTAAACAATGTGCAAATAGTGTTATACTATAGGTAAGAAACCCCTTCAGTGTCTCAGGATGGTAAAAATCTGTCTAGAGTCCCTAGAGACATTTAATTCAGTAGGAGAAATATGATCATGTATGCTTAGAATGCTTGCTGACCACGACGTACCCGTTTTCTCGCGAGTCGCGGAGGGGGGGACTAAAGAGAATTGTGCAGGACACCTAAATTCTTGATAATTTACCACATGGGTACTGGTACCTTACGTCCCTCCATATTTATTATCCATTCAAGTGGATTACATTCTACCGTATAATCTCGCAGTAGCCATACTCGTTTGTAAATCTATAAATATCCCCTTGCCATCACCGTAGCACTGCAGTCTTATATTTCTATCCAAGACTTGTAATTCTAATGATACTTTTCTTAATATCTTTAATGGCTGTCCGGACACTACAAGTAAACCATAAGTTCCATCCATTTTTGGTACTAAAATATGCGGGGCGTTCCAGGGGGAACTACCAGGCTGAATTGTACCCCATTGCAACATCTGCTGTCTGTCTTTGGGAATAAGGGAGGTCCGGAGCTAATGAGGCAGTTCTACAGTTAGTTATTTCAGCTAGCCTAAGTCTGCAGTTGTTACTCGTGACAAGCAGCTCATCCGGGTAAAGACAGATGCATTAAGCAGATCCTGTTAAAGTACTACTGGCCTACGTTGGAAAGCAAAGTGCACAGTATGTACGCAAATACTCCATATGCAATGAGCATAAAAGTAATGGCGCCTAATCCAATTTTGCTATACCCCGAGGCCAAGGAACCATGGGAGAGAGTTCCTATGGACTCGTCAAGGAAACAGATATTTGCTTGTCATGGTAGATGCATCTATTCAATGTTGTGAACTACTAGTAGTTCCACAACCAGAGAAAACTGCTAAAACTGTTGTTAAGGAGTTTAAGGAAAGCATCTTGGATCACTACAGTGCACCTAGAATTCTAATTACAGATGCTGGAGGAGAAATGAACAATAAACTCATGGAAGAGTTATACGTAAAGTATAACATAAGGAAGACTAACATTGCCGCTCATCACCTAACGTCGAATGGGTTTAGCAGAGAGTGAATCGTAAGGTGTCACAGACCTTTAGAACAACAAATGATTTTCAGAATACTCTTTAGGATGAATATATCTCTGATGTACAAGGTAAAATTGATGCTTCTTATCATTCCACTGTAGGTGACTCCCCATTTTATGCAATGTATGAGTATGTCAGGAGATATCCGTATAAAGATGTCTAAACCAAAGACAAGGCATGATTCTAGCAATTTTTGATCATATAAGTTCTCCTGAACCCAACGTGCACATCAGCGAATTAGAGAGAACATAGGTGAAGCGACACAACAGTTCACTCAAATTAAGGACGGGCTAGCTAGACCTAGACAGATTAGAGAAGGTAACTTAGTAATGGTGAAGAACTTCAGTGCTACAGGAGAGAATTATAAGATAACACCACGATTCACAGCACCATACAGGGTACTGCAACACAAAGAGGACATGAATACAAACTCAGACGCATAGAAACATAAAGTCGTTAAAATGCTGACTCTCTGTTCCCTTATCTATCGTTAATGTACTAGTCTAGCATGAATATTATAGATGTGCATAACAGACTGTCCACACACACACACACACACACACACACACACACATACATATATATATATATTCGAACCCGGCACGATTTGCGTGATTGCTGGGTACGCTAACTATTAGACTATGCTTGCCCCTAACAGGGAAATGACTTATTCGATTTCTGGGTTCGAATCCTCTTTATTGGTGGGCATTATGTGTTCTATGAAAAGTGCGCGTTCATATGCAGTGTATTTGTGGTCATATACCTCCACGTGTGACAGTAAGTTCTGTAAACCTGCTGAATACCGGGATTTAACCGGTCTAGACCCCGTTGCTCATGGACGTGAGACGAAGGTTATTCGATTATTAATGATCGAATAGTCATTTCCCTTTCAGAGACGAGCATAGCCGAGTGGTAAACGTACTCAGCAATCACGCAGATGGTGCCGGGTTCGAATCCTTGCTGTTGGAGAGCATTATGTGTTCTATGAAAAGTGCGTGTTCATATGCCTATAATTCCGTATACATATATTTTTTTCTATGTTGGAGGCTCCAGTCATGGACAAAAGTCCACATCAAGACCGGGCCTTAATTGAAATATAGAGAGAATTGAGAAACTGAAAAAGAAAAGAAAGGAAAGTATTTACGAATTTTTGAGAAAGTGAATGACCTGTACAACGCACAGAATGCACAGACCCCTCTTCATAACCAGGCCCCACAGACCCTTCCATGGTTTCTCACGGCCGCTTCACATACCAGTGATAACACGTCGACCCCATGTAAATCACATCGTTCCAATTCACTCTAGCCCGTGCAAGCCTTTCACCTTCCTGCATGTTCATGCCCCGATCACTCAATATCATTTTTACTCTATCCTTCCATATCCAACTTGGCCTCTCCCTTCTCCTTGCCCTATCCACTTTTGTTTGTCAATCTCTCCTCAAACATTCTCTCCACATATTCTAACCATTTCAGCACACCCTCTTCAGCTCTCTCAACCACTCATTTTATTGCCAAAAAACGAAAAAAAACAAAAAAACACAAGACGACGATTTCAGAATTTATAGGAACGGCATTAGCAATTGCTTAATATGACTTTAGAACCCTGATGAAAACGGTCTGAAAAGCAACTCAGCATTGCTGGGATTTCTTTCCCTTTAAACATACCCATTTTCCGCCCTCCCAGATAAAGAGCTCTTTTTCCCAAAACCTTTTCCCACTCATTCACCCTATGACTCACTTCCTTTACCATGGTTACATTCGCGACCACGTCCACTCCCAGCTATCTCAAACACTGCATTTCCTCCAGATTTTCTCCATTCAAACTCTCACCTCAACTAACCTACCCCTCAACCCTGCTATACCTAATAACCTTGCTTTTATTTACATTTACTCTCAACTTCCTCCTTTCACACACTTCCAAGGGCAGTCACCAACTTCTGCAGTTTCTCACTCGGATCTGTGTCACCAGCAAACAACCGACTCACTTCCCAGGTTCCCTTATTTCCTGCAGATTTGCGCACTCTCCTCTCCCCTCCCCCTCCTCTCTCTCTCTCTCTTACTTGTGATACTACCATGTGTAAACTGTTGCCAGACCTCAGATGTTAAATATACCCACGCCAACACCGTTACGTACATGCGTACTCGCTAGTGTTAAATATATCCACACTGCCAACGTAGGGTATATATATCCACACTGCTACCGTTACGTATATCCACACTGCCAGTGTTATATGAACCCACACAGCCAACGTTAAGGGTATCAACACTACCAACATTAGATATATCCACATTGCCAACATTAAGTATAACCACACTACCAACGTTAAGTATATCTACACTACAAACGTTAGATATATCCACATTGCCAACGTTGCTTATATCCACATAGCCAACGTTAGATATATCCACACTGCCAACGTTAGATATATCCACACTACCAACATTGGATATACCCACACTGCCAACAGTAGATATATCCACATTACTAACGTTACTTATATTCACAACCACTAACTTTACATATATCCTCACTACCAACATTACTTATATACACACTAGAAATATTTCGTTTATCTTCAATATGAACGCTAAGTAATCTTCAGTATGAACCTCTGTATCCTCACTACTAACCTCAATAAATGGACGCTTCACTTACCACGTAACATTGCCAACGTCTATTAACACCGCTTTAATTACACTTTTGCCTCTAAGTTAACTCTCATTAACAATCCGAATATGTGTTTCTATTCTTTCTTGTTTCTCTCTCTAAACTTAAGAAGTCGTTTGTTTGATTCTGATAGTATTATGAAAACGAAAAGCAGAGAGGATGAATATTTGATCGGTGGATCTGTGCTTCTCCCCAAACGAGCCTCACGGCCTAAAAAGCTCTATCTGAACCTGAGGCAGCCGAGGAATTATTTTCCTTGCTTTAAAGAATCCACTAACCTTCTGACCAGTAACCTTGAGAGTCAGGGTTGGTTGACCGTATCAGACGAAGAAGTAATGTACCTGATACAGGAGGATTTCAGTGAAGAAATAGCAGTGTTGGTAGCACTGCAGGGAAAGACCAGGGGGACCAGAGAGGTCCCCTCTGTCGAGATTAAGCTGTCTCGAGGCTACAGGTCTCTTGTTAGAACTCGGTTTCCGCTGGCAGAATTTCTTCAACGTGTTCATCTAAGTGAAGGTATCAGTTTGAACACTGGGAAAACGAGTATCTAGCTCGCCATGATTAAACCCAAAGAGGAGGAGGTAAAACCCAAAGAGGAAGAGGTAAAACCCAAAGAGGAAGAGGTAAAACCCAAAGAAGAGGAGATAAAAGCCAAAGAGGAGGAGGTTCCTAGCGCCTCATCGGACCTCCCACAGGAGACTGTACAACTTTCTAGCATGAGAGATGGCAAAGAAGGGTGGGAACGTATCAAGAGAAGTATATATTTAGCGCGGGTACCCACGAAAGAATACGATGATTTCGGCTGCGTTTGGTTCCCTTTGGTCAATACAGGTAAGTCACAGTCTGACACTGGGGAATAGATGGTTCATAAGCCCCTGATCGTCATCGTTGCAGATCTTGTCAGTGAAGAGATCAGGCTATCGATCTTAAGGCTGAAATATGTTCTTCATGCGAAAGGATACAATGTCATTCTCAAAGTGATTTCATTGAAAAACACCGAATGCCACAGCAACAGCACCAAGCCATAGCAGAGCTCACGTAGTTGTTTCAGGTATTTTGATTGTGCGGCACGTATGCAAGGTAAGGTCAAGCAGAAAAGTCTAAGATCAGAAGCGTTACAGATAGCCCACACCTCACTCGCTCAGCGCCATGGGAAGCTGATTATCTTAAAGGATGGAAGCGAGGCTCTACCCGACGATAATGTGGAACATATCCACTCGATACTGGAAACGCATACAGTTGACATCGTTAACATCACCGGCGACAAGAAGGTACAGTTGGACGAGGAAACAGAGCAACTCCTCTACCATGCTGGCGGAGTTAACTGGGGCTTGAAGAATACGAATTTACGTCAAGTTCTTGGGATACTGTGTGGCATATATGACACCCTAGGATTTAATGCTATTGCGAGCATATGTCTGCCTCCTTCTTACACCATCCTTAACGTGATGGGACCTGGTATTCGCAACCTTAAATTACAGGGGTCCGTGGCAGAACTAGAAATCCGCTCTCTCTTAGGATTCCACAGTTCTTATGCAATATCGATTGGTCGGAAGGCTGGCAGTACCGAAGACGTCCCTTTGACGGTTAGTACAGTGATTTACTACGTAAATGTTAACTGCCGTCAAGTTTGGCACGAAGACTCGCGTGAGTTTTCCTATCCTCTGCGACCCTCCGATCATGCCTCGAATGTCTTTCAGATATTGGAAGAAAAGTATGCTGTTCAGGCCAAATCGTCACCCATAGAAGAGGAATACATTCCTACCGATATATCACCGCAGCGTTTTGCCCCTGAATCACTGGCGCGTATAGCTGAATATAGCTTCGTCATTATTGCTTCTATTGTGATAGGTTCCCCATTGTTAGCGATCCTTTTTGGGTGAACAATGAACTACAACAATTATGAGCGGTATGCACGGAAAGAGACTATAGGAAGGCTATAGGAGCAGTCATGTGCAGAAGTACACACCTGTCAGGGATGAGCCAGCCTAGGTTATCGTATAACTCCAGGACTTCTTTCTCTGAAGGGGTTCCTGCTGCTTCAAAGGCTACGCTAGTACTATGAGGCGGGAAATGATGGACTCCAAACTACCTAAGGTGCCCCCCCCTCTCACTACCAACCTATATCACTTTTGTCTTCATGATTCAAACTCTATGAAAAACATCCACAATACGAATCAAAATATCCCACTTTCACCTGCACAACATGGCTTCAGACGTACCCACTCAATACCTACACACAAATCTCGCACAACACATCCTAGAAGGCTTCAGCCAATCACAACCTTCGTCCCGCACGATACCGGTGTTAGAGATATTAGTAAAACATTTGACACTGGTCCCCGACACATCTTTCACACACACAAGATCCTCTTAACACCATCCCTCAACACCAGTGACAAAGTGTGGTCGACTAACTCCAACGCCGAGCGCAAGTACGCTTGGCTTTGCCTCTGAAACACTGAGGTCTTCTTCCTTCCAGTCTCTTCCTACGTGACCTCCACCAAACCACAGCATAAAGATTCCTTTCGCATTCAAACAACCTCACAATGTCATTCCTGGATTCGAACCTGGGCTTGGCCCATTCATGCCAACAATGCTTAACCACTACTGCAAGGAAGACCTCAGTGTCGCTTTCTGTGTTTTGTGTCATTTTTATCATGCTTGGTCGAAGTGAATAATACTTCGTCAATATATAAATGATAATTTTTTGATTCGAAATGAAATTTCCTTACATATGATTTGCAAAATACTGTATAAGTATACGGTATTACTGTGTTTACCTCCGTAGGAAGGAAACATTTTGCCGTTTCATTTTCTTGTTCTCATTTTGATTCCGAGAAATCAGCACCCTCATCATGTTAAACGCATCTTCATGAACTGCCGGTGATGTTAAAGGTGTAGTGAAGATGAGGGTGTAGTGAAGATGAGGGTGTAGTGAAGATGAGGGTGTAGTGAAGATGGTAGTGTAGTAAAGGTAATGGTGTAGTGAAGTTGTGGGTGCAGCGAAGGTAAGGGTGAAGTGAAAATGAAAACGTTGTGGGTGTTAGGGTGTAGTGAAGGTTGTCTCCTACCTAACCCGTAAGGGCCAAGCCAGAGGCCATCGGGGTCAAAGGAGTTGTGAGGATGAGGATGTAGTAGAGGTTGAGTTGTTGTGAAGATGAGAAAATAGTGAAAATTGGGTTGCAGTTGAGGGTGAGGACACAGTGAAGATGATGGTTGGGTGAAGTTGAAAGTGCAGTTTCTTCGTGTCTGCCTAGCCAGTGAGCATGATGAAACTGCTAATGCGGAAGGAGACATATTTCAATTCACTCGCGAGTCATGGCATTTCTAATTATAAGCCACAAAGGGCAAAGTACGGTGGGGCCCCGATCTGCCCCCTGTCTCCTTTCTCCATTGCTCAAGGGGGCAGTAGACGTGTAGTGGTTGACTTTCAAGGTTCCCAATTCCTCTTTCATTATCTTCCAAGATGATTTTTGACGATCTGTGAGCCTTCCGTTTGAAAGCAAAATTATGGTTATTCCCTTGACTCTTTCGCTTCCCAATCTCCATCCCACACATTCAACAGTCCTCCAGAAAACTCATTCCTTCTCTTCACCTCGTCAGTGCCTGTTTCCACTTCCCCATCTGCCCCTTTCAGCTATGATCCTATTTCAATCTCTCTAGAACCGGCCTTTCTTCGTTTGTTCCTGGCGCTACCCTTATGTTGTATGTTGTGAATATGAACACACTAACACACAACAATACAGACAAACGCATACACACTCGAATCTGTTACTTAAATGTATTTTTCTGCGGATAATCTCCTTATTATAGGACAGAGCTGAATAATTTTTAGGTGATATAGATACATTTTTCAAATCATATGCAGAACAATTGGCATAGTCACCCTTACAAAGTCAGTGGATTTTCGTTTTCTGAAATAAATACTAATTATTTTCAAAGAAAATGAGTATTTGTTGAATAACTTATCTAGTAGAATGAAGACCACAATGTCCATCACAACAAGGCGACAAAACATCTCCATAAATCCGTTATTGGACTGATTTCACAATAAATAAAAGGAAGTCCTTTTTTATCATGTGTGACTAAAAGGTTATAATACATCAAAACATTCTTCAAACTACTGAGGTTGCGGGGACTATGTCACGTCTCTTCCAAAAAAGCAAGCCTCATTTAAGATTAGTGGTGATACTGTTAATATATTTGCAAAACTTATATCGTTGGCATTTTCATGAAATCTTGAACTTTTGATGAGTAACGTTAGGCCTGAAATATTATTGTTCGTTGTATCTGAGGTACAGTCGCCACCACTTCCATAACCGCGTTGTCAATCCTTTCTCTTAGTGAGGTGTGAACCCTGGGGGTATAATCGATTAGCTACATCGAAGCTTTCATCAGTGACCTGAGGTGGGATTGCGAGAGACGACAAAAGGTGAGTGAGGGGATGGACATGGTAAGGAAGGAAGGGAGAGTTGGAGAGCGGTGTGAGAGGAGTGCGCTGATAGTTGACGTCCACATACAACACAATATCTGATGAATCAAATACAGAAGTAAGTAGGGCTGGGCAAAATTGCTGAGAGTGATGTTAATCACAAATTAGGGCGTTATTCGTAGCTCCTGCTAAAGGTCTGAATTATACGATGATAAAGCTACTGCTCCACCCCAGCCCACTTTAATTAGCACACAAGCACATACACACACTCATAGGCCATGTCCTTCCTTCCATCCACAGAAGCAAATTTCACCGACTCGAGGGTGACCTTTACACTTGCTGGGTTTGTCGTAAGATAGCTCTTACGGCCTATGTAGTAGGTTACGGATGCATTTGAATACTTAACCATTTTGTTCTGAACATAATCTCCCAGGAAGCCTTCACACTTTTTTAAGAATAATGTATAAAGAAAACAGAAATATCATTTTGCATCACATCGACTGTTCCTGTAACAAAAGTAAGGCGTTTGCTATAGGGTGGCGGTGCGCATCGTGAGGTGTTGTGATGCCAGGAGAAAAGGTGGGAACGGCACCACACAGGGGATCCCATATATCTATATATCTATCTTGTTTGTACGACGCAGGCTCCAGTCACGGACAAAAGTCTTATCAAGGCCCGACCATGATAACTGGAATATAGAGAGTATTATAAAAGGGAAAATGAAGAGACAGGGGAAAATATTTACTAATTTTGGAGGAAGTGAAAAAACCTGTCTTTGAAAATGTGCCAGGTCATAGTTATTGGGAAAGACCTTAGAGGGTAAAGAGTTCCAAAGCTTCGACACGTAGGGAAAGAAACAGTTATCATCAAAACGGTCCACCTTTGAGTTGCCAACGGCCACACAGTAATCACGTACGCAGCAGCTTGCCGAGTATTGCGTGGTCTACCTAGTGGTGGGGGCAAAACCCAGTCATGCCAATGAGAAGAGAAAATGTGAACCAACACTGAGACGCAGGACAAGCAGCTCAAGTTTTGAAATTATCTTGGTACAGTTATACGTCGGAACGCTTTCGACTCGACTCTGTCAAGTATGGTGCAGAGCTGCAACCACCACCCCAAATGTGAGATCAATGCTCCATACAAGGACGAATAAAGTCTTTGTATAAACGGAGCAATTGTTCACAAGAAAAGAAATTACGAGTCATACGTAACGAGGCTCACTCCTCTAATCTCCTACTCCCGGACCCCCCCACTACGTCGTGCATAACACCTCAGCTTTGAGGCTCAAACATAAAATCCCTCTCGAGGGGGACAAAAGAGTACTTACGTAAGAGAGGCCCGTCGTCGCACCAGACTGAAGACCAGCCCCTCCAGCCACGTACCTGCAGTAAAATAACAACACATTGGGTCCTCCGAGAGTGAGACACAAAAGAATGCAAACAGAAACAGACCTCTGGGTCCTGACTTATCTGTCTGTGATAGTGGTAGAGATCAGAAGTGCAGAAGTGGTAAGACACGAATAGAAAAAAAAAACATGTGACATTAAAGAAAAAAATACCTGTATGATTTATATGTAACCAAGAAGGTTTAACTAATGGCTGTCGCAGGCTAAAAGTATTTCTCAAGTCTGAGGCTGACCCACATCGCCTTACATTAGCATCACTCATCATTACAATCTTCGAAAGAGTCCTAAGAGGCAAGCTGACTGAATTTAAGTGAACAATCTACATGACTCAGGAAAACATGGTTTCAGAGCAGGAAGATCTTGTCTCTTTCAGTTGCTTGACCATTATGATAGGATTCTTCAAGCTCTGGAAACCTCTGATCCTTGTTAGCTTTCGGCAATACTCAGAGCACGAAAAATGCTTGCTGTTGCATGTACGAACACATGATTTATACGAGCTCATCTGATGAATTGAATAATATATATATATATATATATATATATATTATCCCTGGGGATAGGGGAGAAAGAATACTTCCCACGTATTTCCTGCGTGTCGTAAGAGGCGACTAAAAGGGGAGGGAGCGGGGGGCTGGAAATCCT
>JAYMFT010386627.1:0-20054 GCA_038088735.1 Panulirus argus | reverse complement strand
CATCGTAATGTGTTGATATTTGTCCCTCACTGCATCCACCTACGCTCTCATAATATGTTGAGGTTTTACTCTCACTGTTTTCTCATACGCTCTGATATTGTATTCAGATTTGTCTCACTATATTCTCATTCACTCTCATAATGTGTTGAGGTTTGTCCCTCAGTAGCTCCTCACACCCACATATTACATTTTGAGGTTTTACCGTTACCGGGAACTCACACAAACTTATACTTTTTTGAGATTTTTCCATCTCTGGTTCCTCACACACTTTCGAAAAGTATTAGGATTAGTTCCTTAGTGGCTACTCAAACACCCTCATATTGTTTAGAGGTTTATCCCTCTCTAATTCCTGACACAACCTCATAATGAATTGAGATTTTTCCCTCACTGTTTCCTCTCACGTCCTCACAATATGTTGAGGTTTGCCTCCCACTAGTTTAAAACTTTCATATTGTATTGAGGTTTATCCCTCACTGCTTTCCAACAAACTCTCAAATGTTTTGAGGTATGTCCTTAACTTTTTCCTCGCACCCTCCCATATTGTCTTGAGGTTTGACCGTCTCCGGTAAGTAACCGAAACTTATAATTTTTTGAGATTTTTCCATCACTGGTTCCTCACACAATATCGTAATGTATCAGGGTTAGTTCCTCACTGTCTGCTCATCGTCCCTCAGATACGTTTGGACTTTGTCCCTCACAAATTTTTCAAATAATCTCGTAATATGTTTAGATTTGTCCCTCACTCGATCCTCCCACGCCCTCAAAATGTGTTGGTATTTTTCTCTCACTGGTTTCTCACACACTCACACATTGTATTGATATTTGTCTCTCAGTGGATTCTCACACACTCTCATAATGCTCCTCACACCCTCATATAATATTTTTAGGTTTAACATCACCGGTAATTCACACACCCTTATACTTTTTCGAGTTTTTTTCCATCACTGGTTCCTCACACACTTTGGTAATGTATTAAGGTTAGTTCCTCACTAGCTGCTCATACACCCTCATATTTTTATGAGATATTTCCCTCTCTATTTTCTCATACAACTTCATAATGAGTTGATGTTTATCCTTCACTGTTTCTTCACACACCCACACAATGTGTTGAGATTTTTCTTCCACTTGTTTCTCACTTAGTTTCATATTTTTCATATGTATTGAAGATTATCCGTCACTGGTTTCTCACACACCCTCAAAATGTGATGAGTTATGTCCTTCACTTATCCCTCACATCCTCCTATAATATTTTAAGGTTTTCCCGTCACCGGTAATTCACACACCCTTATATTTATTTTGAGTTTTTTAAATCACTGGTTCCTCACCCACTTTCGTAATGTATTAGGGTTAGTTCTTGAATGGCTGCTCAGACACCCTCAAATTGCTATGAAGTTTGTCCCTCACAAATTCCTTATACAAACACGTAATGTTTTGAGATTTGTCCCTTATCGGATCCTCCGACGCCCTCATAATGTGATGAGGCATTTCTCTCACTGGTTTCTCACACTCTCTCATATTTTTTTGATGTTTGTATCTCACTGGATTCTCATACACTCTCCTAATGTGTTAATGTTTATTCCTCAATGGTTCCTCACAACCATCCAAATTTTTCTTAAGGTTTGACAATCAAAGGTAACTCACCCACCCATATAGTTTTTTGAGATTTTCCATCACTGGTTCTTTTCACACACAATGTATTAGGGTTAGTTTTTCACTGGCTGCTCAAACAAGCTCATATTGTTTTGAAGTTTGTACCTCACTAATTTCTAATACTACATCGTCATGTGTCGAGACTTGTCCCTCACTGGATTCTCCCACGCTCTCATGATATGTTGAGCTTTTTTTCTCACTGGGTTCTCACGCACTCTTATATTGTATTGAGGTCTTTCTCTCACTGGATTCTAACACACTCTCATAATGTCTTTAGGTTTGTCCGACAATGGGTCCTCATACTCTCCCATGATTATTTTAGGTTTGACCCTTACCGGAAACTGACACACCCTTATATTTTTTTGAATTTTTTCAATCACTGGTACCTCACACTTTCATAATGTATCAGGGTTAGTTCCTCACTAGCTGCTCATACATCCTCAAATATTTTTCAATCTTGTCTCTCACAAACTCCTCAAACAACCTCGTAATGTTTTGAGATTTTTCCCTCACTGGATCCTCCTATGCCCTCATAATAGGTTGAGGTTTTTCTCTCACTGGTTTCTCAAACACTCTCATTTTGCATTGAGGTTTGTCTCTCACTGGATTCTCACACACTCTCCTATTGTGTTGAGGTTTGTTCCTCAATTGTTCCTCACACCCTCCCATAATCTTTCTAGGTTTGACCGTCACTGGTAACTCACACACCCTTATAGTTTTCTGAGATTTTTCCATCGCTGGTTCCTCTCACATTCATATTGCATAAGGGTTAGTTCCTTACTGGCAGCTCACACAAGGTCATATTATATTGATGTTTGTCCCTCACTAATTTCTCACACAACATCGTAATGTTTTGAGATTTGTCCCTCATTCGATCCTCCCAAGCCCACATAATGTGTTGACGTTTATCTCTCACTGGTTTTTCACACACTCTCATATCGTTTTGAGCATTTTTTCTCACTTTATTTTCACACACTCTCATAATATGTTTAGGTTTGTCACTCATTAGTTCCTCACCCCCTCCCATAATGTTTTAAGGTTTCACTGTCACCGGTAACTCACACTCCCATATAATTTCTTGAGGTTTTTCCATCACTGGTTCCTCACACACTTTCATAATGTATTAGGGTTAGTTAATAACTGGCTGCTCATACACCCTCAAATTTTTTTGAAGTTTGTTCCTCAAAATTCCTCACAGAACAACGTAATGTATTCAGATTTATCCTCGTCTGGATCCATGAACGCCCTCATAATACGTTGTGGTATTACTCTTACCGTTTTCTCACACACTCATTTTGTATTCTCACACACACTCATAATGTGTTGAGGTTTTTCCCTCACTAGTTCCTCATACCCTCCTATTATGTTTTGATGTTTTACCATCGCTGGTAACTCACACACACTTATTCTTTATTTTTTGAGGTTTTTCCATCACTAGTTCCTCACACACTTTTGTAATATATTAGGGTTAGTTCTTCACTGTTTGCTCATACAACCTCATCTCATTTTGAATTTCGTCCCTCACTAATTCCTCACACAACCTTGTAATGTGTTGAGATTTTTCCCTTACTGAATCCTGCAGCGCCCTCATAATGTGTTAGTTTTTTCTCGCTGCTTTCTCACACACTCTCATACTATATTGAGGTTTGTCTCTTACTTGTTTCTCACATACTCACATAATGGATATTGGTTTATCCCTCACAGATTTCTCACACAACCTCATAATATGCGTTGTTTCTTCTCATGTAACGTTCATGATGCCCCTGAATGCGCAAACAACCTTAGCCACGCCCACCTGTTTTCCCGTTGTGTAGATCCATTGGGGGTATTTATAAAATATCCTTAATTCAGTTATGAAACAATATGAAAAATAAGTACATTAATTCTTTTTTAAGTAATTAGAGTAGTATATCGATAAAGCCAGCATAAGGTATCTTTTTTTTTATATATATCGACTCAAACCACCGCTGCGTGTGACCTTTTTTCTCTACCTGACCTACCTGACTCCTTCCTCGACCCAGGATGGTTGACCGCTCAACCGTCAGTCTGCCCTTTATCTCCGTGGGAGAAAAAATTAAAGCGAGCGTTGCGTTGTCTGTATAGCTAATACGTGATACTTATAATTAATACGTGGTGTAATGGTCAGTGGTCAAGTGAAGCATTTAATGGTACTTCTTTTTCTAAGTGTTTTGCTGAACATAATTTTCTTAAGTGATAATGTGAACTTGACTTAAATTCAAGAAAAGGAATTCAAAAAGTTTGAAAAGTAAGGAAAATATCTAGTATTTCGGGTGATGCTAAATGATTTGAAAAAGCATTGATTAATTTGTGTTGGTCTGAAGAATAATTTCTATGAAGTGAGAATGAAAACATTAAAAATGAGTATAACAATTTGTAAAGAAAAATCTTATTATTTACATTATATTGTTTTGGGTGACCATTTTCCTAGAAACAATGCACTTAAATGGAAGATTTGTGACAGTAATTAATTACCGAAGAGTCTGGTCATTTATAACGTTTCTCCATCACTTGTTTTTCATATAATTTCATAATGTATTAGGTTTAACTCGTCACTGGCTGCTCATATACCCTCATATTGTTTTGAAATTTGTGCATCAGTCATTCCTTACACAACCTCGTAATGTGTTGAGATTTGTCCCGCACTGGATCCTCCAACTCCCTCACAATGTGTTGAGGTTTTTCTCTCACTGCTTTCTCATACTCTCATATTGTATTGAGATTTTACTCTCACTGGATTCTCACACACTCTTATAATGTTCCTCACACCCTCCACTAATGCTTTGAGGTTTTACTGTCACCGGTAATTTACACACCCTTATAATTTTTTGAGGTTTTCACATCACTAGTTCCTCACACACTTTCGTAATGTATTAGGGTTAGTTCCTCTCTGACTGCTCATATTGTTTTGAGGTTTATCCCTTCCTAATTCCTCAACCAACTTGATGATGAGTTCGAGATTTTTCCCTGTGTTTCCTCACACGCCCTTGCAATGTGTTGAGGTTTCTTTCACACTGGTTTCTCATACATCCTCATAATATATTAAGATATGTCCTTCACTTCTTCCTAACACCCTCCCAAAATGTTCTTAGGTGTGACCGTCACCGGTAACTAACCCACCCTTATAATTTTTTGAGGTTTTTACATCATTGGTCCCACACACACTTTCATAATGTATTAGGGTTAGTGCCTCACCGGCTGTTCATACAGTGTGAAATTGTCTTTAAGTTTGTCCCTCAATAATTCCTCACACAACCTCGTAACATGTTGGTGATTTGTCCCTAAATGGATCCTCCCACGCCCTCAAAATGTGTTAAGGTTTTTCTTTCACTGGTTTCTCACACTCTCTCATTTTGTATCGAGGTTTGTCTCTCGTTGGATTCTCAGAAACTCGCCTAATGTGTTAAAGTGTGTCCCTCAATGTTTTCTCATAATCTCCCATAATGTTTTTAGGTTTGACCGTCAACAATAACTCGTATACCCTCATAAATTTTTGGGGTTTTTCCATCACTGGTTTCTCATACATTTTCATAATGTATTAGGATTAGTTCCTCACTGGCTGGCTGCTAATGCACCCTCAAATTGTTTTAAAGTGTGTCCCTCACAATTTCATCACACAACCTCGTAATAAGGTGAGATTAGGTCCTCACTGGATGTTCCCACGCCCTCATAATGTGTTGAGGTTTTTCTCTCACTGGTTTCTCACACACTATCATATTTCATTGAGGTTTGTCTCTCACTGGATTCTCACAAACTCTCCTAATGTGTTGTGGTTTTTCCCTCAATGGTTCCTCAGACCCTTCCATAATGTTTTCAGGTTTGACCGTCACCGGTAACTCACACATCCTTATAGTTTTTGACATTTTTCCATCACTGGTTCTTCACACACTTTCATAATGTATAAGGGTTAGTTCCTCACTGGCTGGTCAAACAAGCTCATATTGTTTTGATGTTTCTCCCTCACTAATTCCTCACGCAACATCTTAATGTGTTGAGATTTGTCCCTCACTGGTCTTTCCACGCCCTCATAATGGGTTTTGTTTTTCTCTCACTGGTTTCTCACACACTCTCATATTGTATTCAGGTTTGTCTCTCACTGTTTTCTCGCACACTCTCCTAGTGTGTTGCGGTTTGTCCTTCAGTGGGTCCTCACACCCTCCTATAATGTTTTGAGGTTTGACCGTCATCGGTAAATCACACACCCATATGATTTTTTAGAGTTTGTCCTTCACTGGTTCCTCACACAATTTCGTAATGTATTAGGTTAATTCGTCATCGGCTGCTCATACACCCTCAATTTGTTTTGAAGTTTGTGCCTCAGAAATTCCTCAAACTCGTAATGTGTTGAGATTTGTCGCACACTGGATCCTCCCACTCCCTCACAATTTTTTGAGGTTTTTCTCTCACTGGTTTTTCACACATGTTCATAATGTTCTTCACATACTCATATAATGTTTGAAGGTTTTTCCTTCACCGGTAATTCACACGCCTTTATAATTTTTTGAGTTTTTTTCATCGCTTGTTCCTCACAAACTATCGTAAGGTATTAGGGTTAGTTCCTCATTGGCAGCTCATAGAAGCTCATACTGTTTTGAAGCTTGTCCCTCACTAATCTCTCACACAACTTCGTAATGTGTTCAGATGCTTCCCTCAATTTATCCTCCCATGCCCATATGTTTTGAGGTTTTTCTCTCACAGCTTTCTATCACACTCTCATATTGTACTGAGGTTTGTCTCTCACTGGATTCTCACACACTTTCATAATGTATTTAGGTTTGTCCTTCATTAGTTCTTCACACCCTTCCATAATGTTTTCCGGTTTGACCGTCACCGGTAACTTACACACCCTTATAATTCTTTGAGGTTTTTCTATCACTAGTTCCTCACACATTCTCATAATGTATTAGGGTTAGTTCCTCACTGGCTGCTCATATATCCTCAAGTCATTTTGAAGTTTGTACTTAACAAATTCCTCACACGACATCGTAATGTGTTGAGATTTGTCCTCACAGCATCCACCTACGCTCTCATATGTTGAAATTTTACTCTTACTGTTTTCTCACGCACTCTCATATTGTATTCTGGTTTTTCTCACTATATTCTCACACACTCTCATAATGTGTTAAGGTTTGTCCCTCACTAGTTCTTCACACCCACCTATTACATTTTGAGGTTTTACCGTTACCAGGAAATCACACAAACTTACATTTTATGATGTTTTTCCATCACTGGTTCCTCACACATTTTCTTAATGTGTTAGGATTAGTCCCTTACTGGCTGCTCTTACAGCCTCATATTGTTTTGATGTTTATCCCTCTCTAATTCCTCAAACAACCACATAATGTGTTAAGATTTTTCCCTCACTGTTTCCTCACACGCCCTCACAATATGTTGAGTTTTGCCTCCCACTAATTTCTCACACACTTTCATATTTTATTGAGGTTTATCTCTCACTGCTTTCTCACAACCTCTCATAATGCATTGAGGTATGTCCTTCACTTTTCCTCACACCCTCCAATAGTGTTTTGAGGTTTGACCGTCTCCGGTACGTCACCCAACCTTATAATTTTTTGAGATTTTTCCGTTACTGGTTCCTCACACAATTTCGTAATGTATTAGGGTTAGTTCCTTATTGTCTGCTCATTGACCGTCAAATACTTTTGGAGTTTGTCCCTCACAAATTCCTCAAATAATCTCGTAATATGTTTAGATTTCTTCCTCCTTGGTTCCAACCACGCCCTCATAATGGGTTGAGATTATTCTCTCACTGGTTTCTCACACATTTTCATATTGTGTTGATGTTTGTCTCTCAGTGGATTCTCACACACTCATAATGCTACTCACATCCTCATATAATGTTTATAGGTTACCGTCACCGGTAATTCACACACCCTTATATTTTTTTGAGGTTTTTCCATCACTGGTTCCTCATACACTTTCATAATGTATTAGGGTTAGTTCCTCAGTGGCTGCTCATACACCCTCATATTTTTGAGGTTTGTCCCTTCCTATTTCTTCACACAACTTCATAATGAGATGATATTTATCATTCACTGTTTCCTCACACGCCCTCACAATGTGTTGAGGTTTTTCTCCCACTGGCTTCTCATTTACTTTCATATTGTATTGAACATTATCCGTTACTGGTTCCTCACACACTCTCATAATGTGATGAGTTATGTCCTTCACTTATTCCTCACACCCTTCTATCATATCTTTAGGTTTTTCCGTCACCGGTAATTCACACACCCTTATATATTTTTTTTCCATCACTGGTTCCTCACACACTTTCTTAATGTATTAGGGTTAGTTCTTGAATGGCTGCTAAGACACCCTCAAATTGCTTTGAAGGTTGTCCCTCCCAAATTCCTTATACAACCACGAAATGTTTTGAAGTTTGTCCCTCACCGGATCCTCTGACACCCTCATAATGTGATGAGGTTTTTCTCTCACTGGTATCTCAAACTCTGTCATTTTTTATTGAGGTTTATTTGTATTTCACTGGTTTCTCACACACTCTCCTAAAGTGTTAAAGTTTATTCTTCAATGGTTCCTCACAACCTCCCAAATCTTTTTTAGGTTTGACAATCAAAGGTAACTCACCCACCCATATAATTTTTTGAGATTGTTCCATCATTGGTTCCTTTTACACTCATAATGTATTAAGGTTAGCTCTTCACTGGCTCCTCAAAAAAGCTCATATTGTTTTGAAGTTTGTCCCTCACTAATTTCTCACACTACATCGTCATGTGTCGAGACTTTTCTCTCACTGGATTCTCCCACTCTCTCATGATACGTCGAGCTTTTTCTCTCACTTGGTTTTCACACACTCTCATATTGTATTGAGGTTTGTCTCTCAATGGATTCTAACACACTCGCATAATGTCTTTAGGTCTGTCAATCAATGGTTCCTCACACCCTTCCATAATTATCTTAAGTTTGACCTTCACCGTTAATCACATACCCTTTGGGGTTTTTCCTTCACTGGTTCCTCACACTTTCATAATGTATTAGGGTTAATTCCTCACTGGCTGCTCATACACCCTCAAATCTTTTTGAAGCTTGTCCCTCACAAATTCTTCACTCAACCTTGTAATTTTTTGATATTTTTCAGTTACTGGATCCTCCCGCGCCCTCAGAATAGGTTGAGGTTTTTCTCTCACTGGTTTCTCAAACACACTCATACTGTATTGAGGTTTGTCTCTCACAGGATTCTCACACAATCTCCTGATGTGTTGAGGTTTGTCCTTCAGTGGTTCCTCACACATTTCCATAATCTTTTTAGGTTTGACGGTCACTGGTAACTCACACAGCCTTATAATTTTCTGAGATTTTTCCATCACTGGTTCCTCTCACATTCATATTGCATATGGGTCAGTTCCTTACTGGCAGCTCACAAAAGCTCATATTATATCAAAGTTTGTCTCTCACTAATTTCTTACAAAACTTCATAATGTTTTGAGATTTTTCCCTCGCTGGATCCTCCCACGCCCACATAATCTCTTGAGGTTTATCAGTCATTGGTTTCTCACACACTCTCATATTGTTTTGAGGTTTTCTCTCACTCTGTACTCACACACTCTCATAATGTGTTTAGGTTTGTCACTCATTAGTTCCTCACATCCTCCCATAATGTTTTAAGGTTTGACCGTCACCGGTAACTCACACACCCATATATTTTTTTGATTGAGTATAACAATTTGTATAGAAAAATCTTATTATTTACATTATATTGTTTTGGGTGACCAATATCCTAGAAACAAAGAAATTAAATGGAAGATCTGTGAAAGTAATTAATTATCGTAGAGTCTGGTCATTTATGAGGTTTGTCCATCACTTGTTTTTCACAGAATTTCATAATGTATTAGGTTTAACTCCTTACTGACTGCTCATACACCCTAATATTGTTTTGAAATTTGTCCAACACTCATTCCTTACACAACCTCGTAATGTGTTGAGATTTGTCCCGCACTGGATCCTCCAACGCCCTCATAATGTGGTGAGGTTTTTCTCTCACTGTTTTCTCACACTCTCATATTGTATTTAGATTTTTCTCTCACTGGATTCTCACGCACTCATAATGTTTCTCACACCCTCCTATAATATTTTGAGGTTTTACTGTCACCGGTAATTTAAAACCTTATAATTTTTTGAGTTTTTCACATCACTGGTTCCTCACACACTTTCGTAATGTATTAACGTTAGTTCCTCTCTGACTGCTCATATTGTTTTGAGGATAATCCCTCCCTAGTTCCTCGCACAACTTCATAATGAGTTGAGATTTTTCCCTCTGTTTCCTCACAAGCCCTCACAATGTGTTGAGGTTTGTCTCACACTGGTTTCTCATACATCCTCATAATATATTAATGTTTTTCCTTCACTTTTTCCTAACTCTCTCCCATAATGTTTTGAGGTTTGGCCGTCACCGGTAACTAACCCACCCTTATAATTTTTGAGGTTTTTCCATCCCTGGTCCCACACACACTCTCCAAATGTATTAGGGACAGTTCCTCACTGGCTATTCATACAGTGTAGAATTGTTTTGAAGTTTGTCCCTAACTAATTCCTCACACAACCTCGTAACATATTGAGATCTGACTCTCAATGGATCCTCCCACGCACTCATAATGTGTTGAGGTTTTTCTCTCACTGGTTTCTCACACTCTCTCATTTTGTATTGAGGTTTGTGTCTCATAACTTCCCATAATTTTTTAAGGTTTGACCGTCAACGGTAACTCACACACCCTTATAAATTTTTGAGGTTTTTCCATCACTGGTTTCTCATACACTTTCATAAGGTATTAGCACTAGTTCCTCACTGGCTGCTAATACACCCTCAAATTGTTTTGAATTGTGTCCCTCAGAAATTCATCACAAAACCTCGTAATGTGTTGAGATCAGGTCCTCTCACGCCCTCATAATGTGTTGAGGTTTTTCTCTCACTGGTTTATCCCACACTCTCACAATCTCATATTGTATTGAGGTTTGTCTCTCACTGGATTATCACAGACTCTCATAATGTGTTGTGGTTTTTCCTTCATTGGCTCTCACAGCCTCCCATAATGTTTTCAGGTTTGACCGTCACCGGTAACTCACACATCCTTAAAGTTTTTTGATAATCTTCCATCACTGGTTCTTCATACACTTTCATAATGTATAAGGGTTAGTTCCTCACAGGCTGCTCAAACAAGCTCATATTGTTTTGAAAGTTCTCCCTCATTAATTCCTCAACCAACATCTTAATGTGTTGAGATTTGTCCCTCACTGTTCTTTCACGCCCTCATAATGTGTTGATGTTCTTTTCTCTCTGGTTTCTCACACACTCTCATTTTGTAATCAGGATTGTATCTTACTGTATTCTCACGTACTCTCCTAGTGTGTTGCGGTTTGTCCTTCAGTGGTTCCTCACACCCTCCTAAAATGTTTTGAGGTTTCACCGTCACTGGTAACTCACACACCCTTATCATTTTTTACAGTTTATCCATCACTGGTTCCTCACCCAATTTCATAATGTATTAGGTTAGTTCCTCACTGGCTACTCATACACCCTCAATTTGTTTTGAAGTTTGTGCCTCAGAAATTCCTCAAACTCGTAATGTGTTGAGATTTGTCCCACACTGGATCCTCCCACGCCCTCATAATGTGTTGAGGTTTTTCTCTCACTGGTTTCTCACACACTTTTATAATGTTCTTCACATCCTCATATAATGTTTTACGGTCACCGGTAATTCACACGCCTTTATAAATTTTTGAGGTTTTTTCATCGCTTGTTCCTCACACACTTTCGTAATGGATTAGGGTTAGTTGCTCACTGGCAGCTCATAGCTCATATTGTCTTGAAGTTTGTCCCTCACTAATTTCTCACACAACTTCGTAATGTGTTCAGATATATCCCTCAATGGATCCTCCCACGCCAATATGTTTTGAGGATTTTCTCTCACTGGTTTCTCACACACTCTCATATTGTATTGAGGTTTGTCTCTCACTGGATTCTCACACACTTTCATAATTTGTTTAGGTTTGTCCTTCATTAGTTCTTCACACTCTCCCATAATGTTTTCAGGTTTGACCGTCACCGGTAACATACACACCCTTATAATTGTTTGAGGTTTTTCTATCACTGGTTCCTCACACATTTTCATAATGTATTAGGGTTAGCTCCTCACTGGCTGCTCATACATCCTCAAGTTATTTTGACGTTTGTCCCTCACAAACTCCTCACACAACATCGTAATGTGTTGATATTTGTCCCTCAATGTATCCACCTACGCTCTCATAATATGTTGTCTTATTATCACTTTTTTATCACACACTCCTGTATTGTATTCAGGTTTGTTGCACTAGATTCTCACACACTCTCATAATGTGTTGAGGTTTGTCCCTCACTAGTACCTCACACCCACCTATTACATTTTGAGCTTTTACCGTTACCGAGAACTCACACACATTCATACTTTTTTGAGGTTTTTCCATCACTGGTTCCTCACACACTTCCGTAATGTATTAGAATTCCTTACTGTTTGCTCATGCATCCTCATATTGTTTTGAGGTTTATTCCTCTATAACTCTTCACACAACCTCATAATGAGTTGAGATTTTTTCATCACTGTTTCCTCACACGCCCTCACAATATGTTGAGGTTTGCCTCCCACTAGTTTCTCACACACTTTCATATTGTATTGAGGTTTATTCCTCACTGTTTTCTCACACACTCTCATAATGTATTTAGTTATGTCCTTCACTTTTTCCTCACACCCTCCCATATTGTTTTGAGGTTTGACCGTCTCCGGTAATTCACCCAACCTTATAATTCTTTGAGATTTTTCCATCACTAGTTCCTCACACAATTTCATAATGTATTAGGGTTAGTTTCTCACTAGGTGTTCATTGACCCTCAAATGCTTTTGGAGTTTGTCCCTCACAAATTCCTCAAATAATCTCGAAATATGTTTAGATTTGTCCCTCATTGGATCCTCCCCAGCCTTCATAAAGTGTTGAGATTTTTCTTTTACTGGCTTCTCACACACTCTCATATTGTATTGATATTTTTCTCTCACTGGACTCTCACACACTCTCATAATGCTCCTCACACCCTCATATAATGTGTGTAGGCTTTACCGTCACACACCCTCATATTTTTTTGAGGTTTTTCCATCACTGGTTCCTCACACACTTTCGTAATGTATTAGGGTTAGTTCCTCACTGGCTGCTCATACACCCTCTATTGTTATGAGGTTTGTCCCTCCCTATTTCTTCACACAGCTTCATAATGAGTTGATATTTATCCTTCACTGTTTCCTCACACGCCCTCACAATGTGTTGAGATGTTTCTCCCACTGGTTTCTTACACACTTTTATATTCTGTTGAAGATTATCCGTCACTGGTTTCTCACACACCCTCATAATGTGATATGTTATGTCCTTCACTTGGTCCTTACACCCTCCTATAATTTTCTAAGGCTTTCCCATCACCGGTAATTCTCACACCCTTATATTTATTTTGAGTTTTTTAAATCACTGGTTCCTCACACACTTTCGCAATATTAGGGTTAGTTCTTGAATGGCTGCTCAGACACCCTCAAGTTGATTTGAAGATTGTCCATCACAAAATCCTTATACAACCACGTAATGTTTTACGATATTTTCCTCACCGGATCCTCCGATGCCCTCATAATGTGATGAGGTTTTTCTCTCACTGGTTTCTCACAGACTCTCATGATCTATTGAGGTTTGTTTGTACCTCACTGAATTCTCACGCACTCTCCTAATGTGTTAAAGTTTATTCCTCAATGGTTCCTTACAACATTCCAAATTTTCTTTAGGTTTCAACTTCAAAGGTAACTCACACGCTATTATATTCTTTTGAGATTTTTCCATCACTGGTTCCTTTCACACTCAAAATGTATTAGGGTTAGTTCTTCACTGGCTGCTCAAACAAGCTCATATTGTTTTTAAATTTGTCCCTCACTAATTTCTCACTACATCGTCATGTGTTGAGACTTGTCCCTCAATGGATATGTTGAGCGTTTTCTCTCACTGGGTTCTCGCACACTCATATTGTATTGAAGTTTGCCTCTCAATGGATTAAAACTCATTCTCATAATGTCTTTAGGTTTGTCCCTCAATGGTTACTTACACCCTCCTATAATCATTTTAGGTTTGACCTTCACCGGTAACTCACACCCTTATTTTTTTGAGGTTTTTCCATCCCTTGTTCCTCACACTTTCATAATGTATTAGGGTTAGTTCCTCGCTGGCTGCTCATACACCTCGTAATGTGATGAGATTTTTCCCTCACTATTTCCTCACACGCCCTCACAATATGTTCAGGTTTGCCTCCCATTAATTTCTCATATACTTTCATATTGTATTGAGGTTTATCCCTCACTGCTTTCTCACACACTCTCATAATGTATTGACCTATGTCCTTCCCTTTTCCTCACACCCTCCCATAATGTTTTGAGGTTTGACCGTCTCCGTTAAGTCACCCAACCTTATAATTTTTTGAGATTTTTCCATCACTGTTTCCTCACACAATTTCGTAATGTATTAGGTTCAGTTCCTCACTGTCTGTTCATTGACCCTCAAATACCTTTGGAGTTTGTCCCTCAAAAATTCCTCAAATCATCTCGTAATATGTTTAGATTTGTCCCTCGCTGGATCCTCCCACTCCCTCATAATGTGCTGAGATTTTTCTCACTGGTTTGTCACACACTCTCATTGTTGATGTTTGTCTCTCATTGGATTCTCACACACTCTCATAATGCTCCTCACACCCTGATATAATGTTTTTAGGTTTTACCGTCACCGGTAATTCACACACCCTTATGTTTTTTTGAGGTTTTTCCATCACTGGATCCTCACACACTTTCGTAATGTATTATGGTTAGTTCCTCACTGGCTGCTCATACACCCTTATATTGTTATGAGGTTTGTCCCTCCCTATTTCCTCACACAACTTTATAATGAGCTGATATTTATCCTTCACCGTTTCCTCACACGCCCTCACAGTGTGTTGAGGTTTTTCTCCCACTGATTTCTCACATAATTTCATATTGTATTGAAGATTTTCCGTCACTGGTTTCTCACACACCCTCATAATGTGATGAGTTATGTCCTTCACTTATTCCTCACATCCTCCTATAATATTCTAAGGTTTTCTCGTTACCGGTAATTCACCCACCTATATATTTTCCTGTTTTTTTTTTCCATCGCTGGTTCCTCACACACTTTCGTAATATATTAGGGTTAGTTTGTGAACTGCTGCTCAGACACCCTCAAATTGATTTGAAGTTTGTCACTCACAAATTCCTTATACAACCACGTAATGTTTTGGGATTTGTCCCTCACCGGATCCTCCCACGCCTTCATAATGTGATGAGGTTTTTCTTTCACTGGTTTCTCACACTCTCTCATATTCTATTGAGGTTTGTTTGTATCTCACTGGATTCTCACAAACTCTTCCAATGTGTTAAAGTATATTCCTTAATGGTTCCTTAAAACCTCCCAAATATTTTCTAGGTTTGACCTTCAAAGGTAACTCACACATCCTTATAATTTTTTAAGATTTTTCCATCACTGGTTCCTTTCATACTCATAATGGATTAGAGTTAGTTCTTCACTGGCTGCTCAAACAAGCTCATATTATTTTGAAGTTTGTCCCTCACTAATTTCTCGCACTACAGCGTCATGTGTCGAGACTTTTCCCTCACTGGATTCTTACACGCTCTCATGATATGTTGAGCTTTTTCTCTCACTGGGTTCTCACACACTCTCATATTGTATCGAGGTTTGTCTCTCACTGGATTCTAACACACTCTCATAATGTCTTTAGGTTTGTCCCCCAATGGTTCCTCACACCCTCCCATAATCTTTTTAGGTTTGATCTTCACCGGTAACTCACACACCCTTATATTATTATAGGTTTTTCCATCATTGATTCCTTACACTTTCATAATGTATTAGTGTTAGTTCCTCACTGGCTGCTCATACACCCTCAAATCTTTTTGAAGCTTGTCCCTCACAAATCACTCACAACCTCTTAATGTTTTCAGATTTTTCCCTCACTGGATCCTCCCATGCCCTCATAATAGGTTGAGGTTTTCTCTCACTGGTTTCTCAAACACTCTCATATTGTATTGAGGTTTGTCTCTTACTGGATTCTCACACACTCTCCTAATGTGTTGAGGTTTGTCCCTCAATGGTTCCTCACACCCTCCCATAATATTTCTAGGTTTGACCGTCACTGGTAACTCAGAGCCTCATAATTTTCTGAGATTTTTCCATCACTGGTTCCTCTCCCATTCATATTGCATAAGGGTTAGTTCCTTACTGGCAGCTCACACAAGCTTATATTATATTGAAATCATTGCCTCACTAATTTCTCACACAACTTCGTAATGTTTTGAAATATGTCCATCACTGGATCCTCCCACTCCCATATAATGTGTTGAGGTTTATCTCTCACTGGTTTCTCACTCACACTCATATTGTTTTGAGGTTTTTTCTCACTTTATTTTCCCACACTCTCATAATGTGCTTAGGTTTGTCACTTATTAGTTTCTCACACCATCCCATAATGTTTTAAGGTTTGACCGTCACCGGTAACTCACACATCCATATAATTTTTTGGTTTTTTCCATTACTGGTTCCTCACACGTTTTCATAATGTATTAGGGTTAGTTACTCACTGTCTGCTCATACACCTTCAAATTGTTTTGAAATTTGTTCCTCACAAATTCCTCACAAAACAGCGTGATACATTCAGATCTATCCCTTACTAGATCCATGAACGCCCTCAATATATGTTGTTGGTATTACTCTCACCGTTTTCTCACACTTTCATTTTGTATTTAGGTTTCTCACTAGATTCTCACACACTCTGATAATGTGATGAGGTTTGTCCCTCATAGTTCCTCACACCCTCCTATTATGTTTTGAGGTTTTACCGTCGCTGGTAACTCACACAAACTTTTTTGATTTTTTTCCATCACTGGTTCCTCACACACTTTCATAACATATTAAGGTTAGTTCTTCACTGTCTGCTCATACACCCTCATCTTATTTTGAATTTTGTCCCTCACTAACTCCTCACACAACCTCATAATGTGTTGAGATTTTTCCCTCACTGGTTCCTTGAACACCCTTATAACGTGTTAGTTTTTCTCTCGCTGGTTTCTCACACACGCTCATACTATATTGAGGTTTGTCTCTTACTTGTTTGTAACACACTCTCGTATTGTATATTGGGTTTTCCCTGACAGGTTTCTCACAGACCCTCATAATATGCGTTTTTTTTTTTTCTTGTAACGGTGATGATGCCCCCGGATGCGAAAACAGCCTTAGCCACGCCCACTTGTTTTCCTTTTGTATAGATCCATTGGGGGTATTTAAATATATCCTTAATTCAGTTATGAAACAATAAGAAAAATAAGTATATAAATTTTCTTTTAAGTAATTTGAGTAGTATATCGAAAAATCCAGCATAAATTATCGTTTATTTGTTTAAATCGACTCAAACCAACACTGCGTGTGACCTTTTTTCTCTACTTGACCTACCTGACCACTTCCTTGACCCAGGACGGTTGACAAATCAACCGTTAGTCTTCTCTTGATCTCCGTGGGAGAAAGATTTAAGGCGAACGTTGCGTTGTCTGTATAGCTAATATGTGATACGCATAATAAATATACGGTGTAATGGACAGTGGTCAAGTGAAGCATTTAATGGTACTTTTTTTCTTCAAGTGTTTTGCTGAAAATAATTGTTTTAACAGTGATAATGTGAACTTGATTTAAATTCAAGAAAAAGAAATTCAAATAGTTTGAAAAGTAACGAAAACATTTAGTATTTCGGGTGGTGCGAAACGATTTATAAGAACATTGATTAGTTTGTGTTTGTCCGAAGAAAATATTTTTATGAAGTGAAAATGAACAGACAAAAATTGAGCATAACAATTTGTAAAGAAAAATCTTATTATTTATATTATATTGTTTTGGGTGACCAGTTTCCTAAAAACAATGTAATTAAATGGAAGATTTGCGAAAGTAATTAATTACCGTAGAGTCTGGTCATTTATAAGGTTTGTTCATCACTTATTTTTCACACAATTTCATAATATATTAGGTTTAACTCCTCACTGGCTGCTCATAAACCCTAGTATTGTTTTAAAAATTTTCCATCACTCATTCCTCACACAACCTCGTAATGTGTTGAGTTTTGTCCCGCACTGGATCCTCCAACGCCCTCATAATGTGTTAAAGTTTTTCTCTCACTGCTTTCTCACACTCTCATATTGTATTAAGATTTCAGTCTCATTGGATTCTAACACACTATCATAATGTTCCTCACACACTTCAATAATGCTTTAAGGTTTTATTGTCACCGGTAATTTACACACCCTTATAATTTTTTGGGGGATTTCACATCACTGGTTCCTCACTCACATTCGTAATGTATTAGGGTTAGTTCCTCTCTGACTGCTCATATTGTTTTTAGGTTTATCCCTCCCTAATTCCTCACACAGTAATGAGTTGAGGATTTTCCCTCTGTTTCCTAACACGCCCTTCCAATGTGTTGGTTTGTCTCACACTGGTTTCTCATACACCCTCATAATATATTAACATATGTCCATCACTTCTTCCTAAAACCCTCCCATAATGTTTTGAGGTTTGACCGTTACCGGTAACTAACCCAGCCTTATAATTTTTTGATGTTTTTCCACTGGTCCAACTTACATTGTCCTAATTTATTAGGTTTAGTTTTGAAGTTTGTCCCTCAGTAATTCCTCACACAACCTCGTAACATGTTGAGATTTGTTCCTTACTGGATCATCCCACGCCCTCATAATGTGTTGAAATTTTTCTCACTAGTTTCTCACACTCTCTCATCTTGTATTGAGATTTGTCTCTCATTGCATTCTCAGAAACTAGCCTAATGTGTTAAAGTGTGTCCCTTAATGGTTTCTCGTAACCTCCTATAATGTTTTTAGGTTTGACCGTCAACAGTAACTCGCATACCCTTATAAATTTTTGTGGGTTTTCCTTCACTGGTTTCTCATACACTTTCATAATGTATTAGGATTAGTTCCTCACTGGTTGCTAATACACTCTCAAACTGTTTTGAAGTGTGACCCGCATAAATTCATCACAACCTCGTAATGTGTTGAGATTACGTCCTCACTGGATCCTCCTACGCCCTCATAATATGTTGAGGTTTTTCTCTCACTGGTTTCTCACACACTCATATTGCAAAGAGGTTTGTCACTCACTGGATTCTAACAGACTTCCCTGATGTGTTATGGTTTTCCGTCAATTGTTCGTCACACCCTCCTGTAATGTTTTCAGGTTTGACCGTCACCGGTAACTCAAACATTCTTATAGTTTTTTGATATCTTTCCATCATTGGTTCTTCACACACTTTTGAAATGTATAAGGGTTAGTTCCTCTCTGGCGGCTCAAACAAATTCATATTGTTTTGAAGTTTCTCCTTCACTAATTCCTCACGTAACATATTAATGTGTTGAGATTTTTCCTCATTGGTCTTTCCACGCCCTCATAATGTGTTGAGGTTTTTCTCTCACTGGTTTCTCACACACTCTCATATTGTATTCAGGTTCGTCTCTCACTGTATTCTGACGAACTCTCCTAGTGAGTTGCGGTTTATCCTTCAATGGTTCCTCACACCCTCCTATAATGTTTTGAGGTTTGACCGTCACCGGTAAATCACACACCCAATTAATTTTCTAGTTTGTCCATCACTGGTTCCTAACACAATTTCATAATGTATTAGGGTTAGTTCCTCACTGGCAGCTCATAGAAGCTCATATTGTTTTGAAGTTTGTCCCTTACTAATTTCTCACACAATTTCGTAATGTGTTAGATATTTCCCTCAATTTATCCTCCCACGCCCACATGTTTTGAGATTTTTCTATCACACTCTCATATTGTATTGAGGTTTGTCTCTCGCTGGATTCTCACACACTTTCATAATGGGTTTAGGTTTGTCCTTCATAGTTCTTCACACCCCCCCATAATGTTTTCAGGTTTGACCGTCACCGGTAACACACATTCCTATAATTCTTTGAGGTTTTTCTATCACTGGTTCCTCACACATTTCATAATGTATTAGGGTTAGTTCCTCGCTAGCTGCTCATACATCCTCAAGTTATTTTGAGGTTTGTCCTTCACAAATTCCTCACACAACATCGTAATATGTTGATATTTGTCCCTAACTGCATCCACCTACGCTCCCATAATATGTTGAGGTTTTACTCTCACTGTTTTCTCACACACTTTCATATTATATTCAGTGTTTGTCTCACTAGATTCTCAAACACTCTCATAAAGTGTTGAGGTTTGTCCCTCACTAGTTCTTCACACCCACATAT
>JAYMFT010386626.1:0-35483 GCA_038088735.1 Panulirus argus | reverse complement strand
TGTGTGTGTGTGTGTGTGTGTGTGTGTGTGTGAGAATGACCAGCTAGGTTAAAAGTGGACCGACTGTCACTACCAGGATTCGAACCCACGCACTCTACCCCAGGCCGCCTGCAAATGCATCATGGTTAGGAGCTCTAACCGCTACACCAGGGAGGTCCAGTTCTAATTCCTTTTAACGAGGCACACCGCTTTAATCACCTTCATCAGCAAGTATCAACACCACGACACCCTCATCCAGACGTCATGACATCCTTAGTGCTTTTCATGGTTACTCGTTGGCTTTGTTTGCGGCATATCGTCTTACATGGCACCAGCAGGGGACTAGCTTCGCTTGGGATACTGAGAAATCTTACTGTCCTGAGACAGCTCAGCTTCGTCACTCCGTACACAACACAGTCTGTTCGACTTCCTAGTCCTATAAACAATACAAGCTGTTCAACCTCTTCGTTATTCATGCAGTACAGCCTGTTTGGTTTCCTCGTTCTCTACAAACAAGTACGCTAACATGAACTGGTCTGGACTGTAGCCCCACACTTCACTATACTCAGCTGGACCCCAGCCCTACACTTCCATGTACTCAATTGGACCCCAACCCTACCACCTTCATCCTAATGACTTTAGTCTTAGGTGAGGAGACTCACGATCTTATAAGTGACATAAGGATATCGTTGTCAGCGCTGTCATTAGAACAGACATCAGATAGCAAACAGGGACTCTTACAGCTGAAATTCTCCTATAAACTGTAGATTTCGCCATGAATAATCCAAAAGACGTTCTTCACCTGGTCTGTTCGCATACGTAGACAGTACCAGGACAGTTCGACATCTGCCGCGATGGAAGTGTCACAAATTGATTCATAATGCTATGAAAAGGTCATGAATTGATACATATCGCTATGGAAAGATGAGTGAATATCTATGCATATTACAAAGTAATTTTTTTCTTCCGAGCCGTTGCCCCGTTAATACAGTGAATTGATCCGTCCTTACATGGAGTACTACTCTCACATCTCACATCTGGGGTGGTCCTAACCGTACATCCTTTCTTGACAGGGTAGGGTCGAAAGCTAACCGCTTTATCTACTCTCACAAGTTAAATTCAACGCTTGACCGATTTGCCTTACGCTGCAATGTCGATTCACTTTCTCTCTTCGATAGGTATTATTTTGGTTTTTGCTCCCGAGAGCTGGCTCTTTGTGTGTCCCAACCACTAGCTACACTCTGCAAGCTGCTGCGTCACATAATTACAGTGTGGCCGTTGGCAACTCAAGGGTGTGCCGTTTTGATAACTCTTTCTTTCCGTACACGTCGAAGCTTTGGAACTCTATCCCTTCGTGTCATTTCCAATAACTATAACATGGCATATTTCAAAAGAAAGCGTTTTTACTTCCTCCAAAATCTGTAAATACTTTTCATTTTTTTTCTTCTTATTCTCTTTCATTAACATCTTTGTATTTCATCTAAGGCCTGTCTTTGATGTGGAATTTTGTCCGTGACTGGAGCCTGCAACGAAGAAAATGAAATTCAAAGGTGACGAATCCGTGCTTGTTGTCGTGTGCATGTCACAAATCGTTACAGATCATCTCGCAGAGGACACAGTTCAATACAAGCTTTCATGAGAACGCCACAAAAATGCTAGATGTTGATATGTAAATCTCACGAATCGAATTATATCACCATGTAAGGTTCATAAATAGCAACAGATAGATAGTAAGAGAGCGATATTTGTCTTTTTTATTCTTTCTGTCAAAGACCTTTAAAATCACGTTACTAAGATCAAGGATTTGTGAAAGTATGTCCTATGGGATTAAAGCCTTCTCCTCCCCCCGTATTTATTGTTAATCGTTCTCTTTAACGTTAACTTTGTTCTTTAAATTTTTCTGAAAGATGTCACATCCATGGTCGCATCCAAGAAACAGGTGACTGAAGACCCGTTGTTCTGTTTTACTTTTGTCTTCAAGAAATGAAGAGAGTCTTCAGGCCCTGCCCTCCGAGTTCTCCTCCGTAAGTACAGAGCCCAAGGAGATTAGTCTGGGTGAGATTTTACTCCTTTTAGAAGGACAAAAGTCTTCATGAAGGTCAAACCTCAGATGAAACATTAAAGTTCCAGAAAATGGAAAATTACGTAGAAAAGACGAAGAAATCGAAAAGCGTTTCATTTCATGGTCACGGATCTAACGTACACCCATTCGTCACTGTCTATGGACTGAATGCACTCAAAGCTGCTCTGTCAGATTCGACAAAATCATAACTTCAGTTGTAATCTGGTTAGTCCACACAAAGGAGAGAGCGTTCACCCAGTGTTATAGGGCAAAGACAAACGGGTGAAGCTAAACTCTGACCGCTAAAAGCCTACACCCGCAACATCCTGTAATCATGCGTGGAAGACGTGGCGCCAATTGCTGCAGAAAGTCAACAACACGGCTCACAAACATCGAAACCACGCCATTATTTTGGACTGACACGCCTCACTTACCCATGACTTGGCTACATGCTAGAGACCCTGCCTCCCCCAACGCCGACCGCTGTTGTCAGGCTGATTGCTTCCACGACAACGAAAAGATGCAATTACCTGGTATTATTTCTAATTATTCTGACATTCCCCGGGGCATCGGAGTCAAACGCTGCCACCCGACTCCCGGACGCCAGGCGAGTGGTTTAGCATGCGTTCGTACAAGTTTCCAGGTTTGACTAGTCAAGTCTGATATCTGGATTGACAAGCAGGTCTGGAAACTCTGAAAAAAAATGGCCTTGAAATTACTATTTGGTATGAATTTCGACTTCAGGTTCTGAAAAGGGGTCCAAAATAGAAATATTCTCTTGGACTTCCTCCTTTTTTTTTTTCTCTCCTTCGGCATCTATCCTTACGACATCCCCTACTGCATTTTACTCTACAGCATCTTTCCCTACGGCATCCTCCTCTACGGCATCTTCCTCTGAAACAGTTTCTCCACGGCTTCTTCCCTTTACAGCATATTCCTCTGCGGGATCTTCCCCTATAGCCACTTCCTCTACGGCATCTTCCTCTACTGGGTCTTCTCCGATGGCATCGTCCTCTACGGCCACTATATGTAGCGCAATCTTGAAGCTGCAGGAGCCCTGTAAAAGGAGTCCTATGATTACATAACTAAATTGAGCCTAAATTGTCATTTTTTTCAGAACGGATAATGATTTCTAAACCTAAGTTAACACCTCTGGGTCTGAGATATGACCTCCATAGATCTGCAGAGGTCTGGTATAAGGCCTCCGTTCTGGCCTCCCAACAATTTCACGAACTGTGTTTAGCGTAGGTGTCGAGTCTGGCTCTTGGTGAGAGGATGTCTGATTCCTGCAGATGGTTGTGATGCCCTCCGCTCGCTGCAGGAATCTGGCTTGTTTTGTCAGACGATGTAACAAGTGTTAACTGCTCGTTATGAATCAAGTTTACAACCAATTGAAGGTAGTTTGTACACCTTCAGTCAGCTATTACCAGTGGCAGTGTGGCTGTAATAACTGGTCCCCCCCCCCACCTTCCCTTGGTTATCACCGGCGTGATAACAATTGCGCCTGAATAACAAAGGGTAGTCACGCTAACCCAGGATGCTAAGCCTCGTCCTTCACTGCATAACACTGTAATCTCTCCAGCCGCTCGATCACAACATATTGCCCCTTATGAGTTGGCTCTCCTTCCCTAATGCCGGCACGTGACAGACCGCCTGTGGACAGCGCTGTCATCAAAGTCTTATATCACTGAAAATAGGAGAAGAATTCCATTGGTTTTACACCATGTTCGAGCGTCGTGTACAGAGGACACTGGTGACCAGTCAGATGTGAGGGACAAGATGTGGCACATACCACACACCGAGTGGCACATCATGCCCCTCAGATCACATCAGTGGCGTATCTTGGTACACGAGTTGTCAGTCCCAAGAAAGGCTAGATATGACAAGCACGAGAAGCACAGAGAGCAGAATCCTAGGCCCGGTCGGCGTTGTTCTTGAGAACAGGTTTGACTTACCTGTGTTGTTCCTGAGAACAATTTTGACCTGTCAGAGATGTTCTTGAGAACAGCTTTGACCTGCCTGTGTTGTTCTTGATAACACCTTCGATCTGCTTGTGTTGTTCTGAGAACAGCTTCGGCCTGCTTGTGACCTGTTGTCTTTCTGATATGAAATACCGTCATTGATACGAGCATCAGACAACTCCAACCCATGTACAGTAATGTGCCAGGTTATGACAAGGTACGCCAGGTACACCACAAGCATCAAGGTGCGCCATCTTCACCAGGTTGTCCACGTGTACCACTTGTACCACTTGAACCACGCAAAAGGAGCACACGAGATACACTGCGCACACCAGGTGCATAAGGTACGCCAGGTACATCAGGTACACGAGTCAAATCAGATATCCCTAAAGTATTTGGTAGACTAGAATAATCATTTATAATACTCACACGAAGTAAACTTAGTGTACTGAGTATAATAGGTATACCAAGTATACCGGGAAGCAGCAACAGTTACACAAGGTACACCTTGTAGGTGGTACCGGTAACTACCAGTGGGCCAGTTACAACAAAATAAACTCGTTACGTCATATACGCTGCTTACAACAACGTTACAGGAACACACAGTACATCCGGGTGTTGGTGTAGTCGATGGGGCAGTAGAGTATCTGCTGCGCCGTCTCGTTGAAGAGAGGAGCGAGGGAACAGTCCCGGATGAGCGAGTTTGGGGAGAAAGGAAGTGAGCGGCGTAGAGAAAGTCAAGGTCAGCCCTGGGTACTGCGGGTCACATCCCAACTGGGTCACCGCCGCCCGCACCCACAGTCGACAACACTTTCTATACCAGTGGGTAGCGGGGCGTGGGCGGTGGTGCTGCGGGCGGCCCGGCGGAGGTAGAGCCGTGTGTGGCGATTATGTGGGCTGTGTTATGGTGCTGTGGTTGGCAGGGCTGTGTGTGACGATGCTGTGAGTGGCAGTGCTGTGAGTGGCGATGCTGTGGGTGGCAGCGCTGTTGATGGCGATGCTATTGGTGTTGTCGTGTGTAGTCACGTCGTGAATGCTGCTCTGCAGTTGGTGGTGCTCTGGGTCACATATCTGTGGGCGGTGTACCGTAGGGCACTGACAGCAGGGACGAAAATGTAATAGCGGCTTTTCCAACTCCGTCGACCACTCCTTTGAATGTTCGCTTTTTCCTAGTCTATGATCTCTGGTGTCGATGGACTCAAGTACCTACGACCTCTGGTATCCATGACCTCTAGTATTGATGGACTCTGCTTTTATAAACAAAATCCTCGTAGCCTTTCTTAATGTGGTGATGTATTCTCACAACTTTTACTCACAATTCGTGGCCTTCTAGCATTTCCCGTGCCCCATTAGCACTTTCCGTGGCCACCTTGCACTCCCAAGCTACTGCAGATCACTTTTTGAGCTACCGAATGGAGGCCACATCACCATCGTCGGACGCTCACGTAGAAGATAACGCTTCAAAAATGAATGTTTCCATTTTCGTCTAATTTGTCATACCTTAAGGAGGAAGAATTATACTTCCTCCTGTCTGTCTCTGGTCTCTCTCTCTCTCTCTCTCTCTCTCTCTCTCTCTCTCTCTCTCTCAAAACAATTGCAACTGCTCCTGTTTCTAATTTTACCGGTTCAATCATCCTAAGATTTGGAAAGCAGACTTGTACTTCGGTTCAATGCTCTTGTAATCCTATTATTTGCTGAATTTAGCCCCTCATTTTGATTTCAGGGGGTCGGAGGACCAGCCATTACCTTCATTACAAATTCTTACGATAATACTTAACAGGAAATAGCACAATCCCTTCACTATTGTAAGTTATCATTGGCCAGTGAGAAATGATGAAAAGAAGAACCAGTTCCTTTAGCATCGTTAGAGGCCAGTAGGTCTAGTGTTGATTGAAGTTCATACGCTCGCTATTGTCGACATTTCTACGTTAGAAATGTTGAATAATTGACGACACGTAGAAAAGAATAGAAGGTGTCACTAGAGTAAGACTGGCCTTGTAATTGGCAACATATATTGAAAAGACTGTAAGTGTTACTAGAGTAAGACTGGCCTTGTAGGACAATATTGGAATTTCTTTTCTTTTACGTTGGAGACTCCAGTCATGGACAAAAGTCCTCAACAAGGCAGGACCTTAACTGATATATAGGGAGGTTAGTGAAAGAAGAGAAAAAGAGACAAGGGAAAGTATTTGAGAGTTTTTGAGGAAGTGAAAGACCTGTCTTTTAAAAAATGCCAGGTCATGGTTATTGGGAAAGATATGAGACGGTAGAGAGTTCTAAAGCTTCGAGGTGCATGGAAAGAAACAGTTATCAAAGCGGCCCCCACCCATGAGTTGCCAACGACCACACAGTAATCATGTGACGTAGCAGCTTGCGAGTATTGCATGGTCTAGCTAGTAGTGGGGGCATACAAGCAGCCAGCTCTCGGAAGCAAAAACCAAGATAATACGTATAGAAGATTGAAAGTGAACCAGTATTGAGGCATAGGGCAAGTGGGTTAAGTTTTGAAGTCAGCCTGGGAGAGTTGATGAGACGGACCGTTTTCGACTCGACTCTTTGAAGTAAGGATACAAAACTAGAAACGCACCAGATGTGAGAGTAAGTGTTCGGAAGAGAAGAAATTTCGACATCTAAACAGAACTCCCATTTTCTTATCGGCGGAATCAGTTATTTACACGGGGTTTCCAAGATAGAGTGGATGTTACAATAATGGCAAGTATGTTCATTGAGTTAAGAGTTAAGAGAACCGTCGAGGAAAATAGCAAAGTTGTGAGAAATTTCCGATCGAGAAATGAGCAGAAACTGGATCTTGGAGGCGTTAAACTTAACCAGATTACGTCTACCCCTTTTAGACATCCTGTCCAAGTCTGATTTTATTAAGAAAGTTGTGTCGAGACAAGAAGCAGATCGAATGAGAGAAAAATGAGCAGAATTGAAAAATGTGGTGGAATGCAATGTTGACTCGTCAGTGAATAGGTTCATGTAGTTATTTGTAGATGAAAGAAAATCGTTGATAGAAAGGAAAATAAGAGTAGGAAACAGGACAGAACTTTGAAAGACACCGCTGTTGATGGAGGAAGGGGGAAAGACAAATCCATCAACAACCACGGTGATAGATCGGCCAGAAAGGAAGCTAGATATGAGGGAGCAAATCGAGAGAGGAAAGCCAAAAAAGGTGATCTTAGAGATGTGACCCCGATGCCACAACTAAAAATTTCCCAAAATCTTACAGGGATGATGACCAGACATTAGCGAGAAACGAAAGAATATCACCAGTGGCTCTCGCCTTACGGAAGCCATACTGGTGATCGGAGACAAGACTGCGAGATTCAAGATGTCTAAGGATATAGGAGTTGAAGAGGGATTCAGAGACTGACTTTGGAAATGGTAGATGTCAAAGCAATAGAATGATAGTTAGGACGTTAGAATGGTCACCGCGTCTTAGGGGTGGGATGTGCCAACGCATGCTTCCAAGAAGAGGCAAAGCTCTGGTTTTTTAACTGAAACGGAGCAGACGAGCAAGCACAGGTGCAAGTTCAGAGGCACATGGATTCCATCAGCTCTATAAGCCTTGCCTGCGTCCAGAGACAGAAGAGCTTTTCGGATACTCCGAAGAGAGATTACGGGGAGGGACATAAGATTAGTAAGAGGAGCATCAAGGGATGAAGAAAAGTTAGTCATCCAAAGTGGAGTTAGAGGAGAAACGAGAACCAAAGAAAGTAGCTTTGTCTACAGGAGAGAAAGCTATGCTAACGTCAGAACGGAAAAGTGAAGGAAAGGTAGAGCTACAGAGGCTGTTACCTTTGCCTTTAGCTAAAGACCAGAGAGGCCTATCAGTGGATGACGAGGAGAGGTTATCTCACTTCCTTTGAACAAAGGAACGCTTCGCCTCACGAGCAACATACTTGTTAGGATTATTAGTAGCGATAAATGCTGAAAGGGAGTCGGAGGAAGGAGAATTTTTCCAAGCCCGATATGCCTGACCCCTTGCCTGAATGACCTCAGAACAGGAACAGTTGAACCATGGATTGGAAGAAGAGATCGTCTGGAGGAAGAGGGATAAATGCTTCCATTCGTTCAACAGTAACCGCTGCTATCCGTTTGGCGCAGACGGAAGCATCACCACATAGGAAACAGCAGTTCACCCACGGAAAGTCAGAAAATAATTTACGTAAGTTATTCCAGTCAGCTTTATTGAGGTGCCAATATTTACGCTTAGAAGGGGCTGCTGGAGAGAAAGGTGGCATTAAATTAGATACTTCTATGAGAGTGTGGTCAGATGAACCAACTGAGGACGAGATTGTTTAACTACAGCGAAGGATTCAAAGTGAAAAATAGACTCATAATATTAGGAGAGTGGTCTCAGCGGTCAGGAATATTGGTAAGGTGGGTGATAATTTGCCTTAGATCATTAAGAATGGAGAACATGAGGGTTTCAATTTACCATCTGTATGGAAGGAATTTAACCATTCACTGTGGTAAATGTTGAAATCCCCGAGGTAAAAAAATCTCGGCTTTCGGGTGAGAGGATGTCCCTGCCTCATGGCCGGAGTTTAGATGATCGAAGAAATATATAAGATTTGTTAAACAAAGGGAGCAGTAGGCGAAACAAAGGAGGAACATGGTAGTAGGAAGACAGACCTTCAGCCAGATGACATCAAAGTTTGGGAATTCAAGATCCTTGAGGCACGCAGCAGGTGTGTTGATCTTGAAATAAGCACAGACACCACCACTGAACCGCAATCGTGATTGCAGATTATAGTTGGGTTTAAAAAGGAGTTAATGAGGACTTCATTAGAAAACTGGGCCCCAGAGAGAAGTAAAGTATTAGGAGAGGTACTCACCACAGAAACACTGGCCCTATAGGAAAATAATGGAAGGTGTTACTACAGTAAGACTGGCCCTATAGGAAAATAATGGAAGGTGTTACTACAGTAAGACTGGCCCTATAGGAAAAGAAAAGAAGACACCATTTGGATCGACATTTGGACACAATCACAGGAGGGATGCCAAAGTAAAAACTAGTCGGACACGAATCCGGCGTTCTTCAAGTTGCAAAAACGTTGATTTGACAGGGGAAGTCAAAGTTTTAGATATACAAAAAAGTAAATTGGACACGGATTCAACATTTTTGTGGGTGCAAAAGCTCGTTTTTACAAATACAGATATGTTAATTGGGAACAGCTTTGGTTTCATTAGTTAAGAAAATGCAAATCTGGCATGGACTCAGCGTTATCATTACAGAAGCGCAATTTAAAGTGTTCTTGATTACAAAAAAGCAAAACTACGCAAAAACTACCCCAGAGAGGCAGAAAATACGTGCTGCGGAGGACCTGATGCAAGAACAGCTTTGTTTCCTTTCGAAAACAAAATTGCATTTGGATAACAAAATGCGTCGAAAACAAAGTAAAAACAAAGATTAGTAGTCTTAAGTACCCATCCTTGAAGGAATGAAACGCTCGACTCCTAAAGAGTGAATTGTATCGGCCGAAGGAGACGACACTGACAACAAAACCAACGACAGAGACAATAAAAACTTCGAGGATACTAGTGCGTTGGTCCGTCCGGGACATTGTTACAGTATGTGTGCCCCGCACCCTCAACAGTTACTAAGAGGACGCGCTTCATCAGGGGCCACACTAGTGGGTGGGGATAGGAGCTGCTGTGACGGAGGAGGGTTCGTGGAGGTTCGCAAGCTATAACGTTCATCAGCGACCGGGAGTGCGAGATGTGCTGTGGAGAAGGGCCGACATGTCGACCTCCTCACTCCCTCCTCCATATATATAACATCGTCACCATCGAATCACCCCAGTAGTCCTCCGCTCTAGTAACAACCCCTTGAGGAAGACGGGGCGACCATTGTGTGACCTTGGTCTCGCCAACATACCCAGGGGTTGCATCGTCGTGTCGAAAGTGTTAAAGGATGTGGGTGTGAGTGTCAGTATGTCCGCCGTACCCTGCCATCTTGTAACCCTAGCAATAGCCCGTTCCGCCTGACACTTCGTCCCGCTTACACTAAACGTTCACTAGAGCCAAGAGTTACGCTACCATATACGCTTCCATGTACTAACTGATTATATGCTTCTTTTTTTACGCAAATGGACGAAATATTTCCGGGTGAAGCTGAGGACAAGGTACTGATGACAGCAACCGAGATTTTTATTGGAGGATTTGAAAATCATTTCATTTCTTTACTGACTGTGGTGCAGTGTTCTCTATGCTTACCCTACTTGACATAGGTCATGTCTCGTCATCACATGAAGAGGAAAGTTCAGCAGAACAGGCTACGAACGGCGTGACCGTCCTGGTAAGGGCGTAGGCAGTAGAAACAATGTCCCGCGGTGAACAAGTCGCACGCCCACCGCCATCGGCTGGTTCCGGCTCCACCTACATGTGTTGTCGCCAGCGTTCCCATGTTTGCCAAATTTGTATTGACAGGCCTGACGTAAACACTTGCTCCTTTTCAGTTATGACCTCATTATACTGCTCTAACCAGTGCAGGTACACCATGACATCACTATACCTTACTCCTTTAATCTGTGGAGGTACACTATGACATCACTAGACCTTATTTGTCTAGTTTGTGAAGGTATCAGGAAAATATTGAGGGCAGTAAGTTGCCACTCATACAGCATAATATAAAGTGTTGAAAGATTATAATGCATGCAGGAAACAGTCGACGCTGCAGGGGAAATTTGGAACAAGTCTACGCTTAATGCGTGTCTTCTCGTATTTCCATCAGGAAGACTGAAGTATGTCGCTGCGGGAGGTGCGTTTTTAGCAGTCTCAGCCAGCGTGACAGTCCCCCCACTCACCAGTCTCCCCCACTCACCCACCCTCTGAGAATCATTACATCACCTCAGTGTTGATGTTACCTCGTATGGCATAATGTCAACAGCGAGTATTATTATCTCGTATGGCAACACTGTCAACCGGTGGGGACGAGGGAGCACACAGTGATTAAGCAGTGGGTGGTGAGCAAGGGTGTTGCCTCACGCGAAATGAACGCCCGCACGCCTGCTAATGAGTGGACCGGCTGGCCTGCCTGTTGTTCGGGAAACTGTAGAGACAAACATGGTTTAGCGACGGTACTGCCGAGTGATGATCGTCCACCTGACGGAACCAGAAGTTAAATTGGTCACATCATCACCTCTTAGAGTACAACACCCAACATATCACGACCAACATGGTACTAGACATAAATGCGTAGAAGAACCGGGACAAGGAAGTATTGGTTTAAGCACAGGGACAGGGTAAAAAGACACTGAAAATCATGCTTAATACATTTTTTCATCACTTATAAGTCTTTTATCTTTATCACTGTATCCACGTCTCTTTCCCTATGTGGCAAAACATAACGTTTTTGTTGTTTCTTATGAAGATCATTAATGTTATATTTTCATAATGATACGACCATATGAAGTGGTTAAGGGAAGAAACACGAAATTGGTCTCAGGGGCTTAGCTGTATACGGTGGGCTCTGGTTTTGGAAGTGAATAAAAAATGCCCAAGATTTGCTGCCCAGTGACCTGGAGTTAGTACCAGGAAATGGACATACAAGTTCACACTTCAAATATGAGCATACTCAAAACACTCTTTACCATCACCTCCCTTTGGTCCGTATTGTCTTCCTTGTGTCATACACTTGACGCTTAAATTTCTTTATATTAGAGTTGTTACCCGCACGATCGGTCGTGGCTATAACGCTGGTATATCCAGGTCCAAAATGGACTAACCGTCTGCTGCCAAACCGCAGGTCAGGTGCGGACAAGGGTTATAAAGCCGGAACCCATGCGTTTCTTTTTCACTCAAATTTCTTTCTATCTCTTTTTCTAAAGTTTTGATAAAGGCTTTATGATTACTAGCTGCTTCTGCCGGTCTTGAACCAAGCTTAACTCATTTGCATCCATTATACTCTTCTCCGCAATACGGTCATCTTCACAAAACTCGTATACCTTTACTTCACCAGGTTCAAAGCCGGCAAGTCTTCACATGACTCCTATCTTCATGAAACCAACTTGGAATATTTTTGCTCAACACACTCCCATCTTGATAATACCGCGCTGTTTATTAAGCTAGGTATACTTGAACCGAGCTTAGGTCACTTTATTTTTTCACTATACTCTCCTTCACTACTTCCTCACCTTCACTGTTGTAGCTATCATCACGACACCCCTATCACTAATTACTCCCGCCTACGTATTGGGAGAGCTAGTGAAGGCGGTAAACTAAGCCAGCACCTCTGTGACTGTCATCTTTCCTTCCTGGGTCACCCCGCTCTCTTTTCTTTCTTCCTCACCCAAGCGCGGGATGCTGGCATTCACAATACAAACACGCACTCTCTCCATCTTACATGACTTCAGTACAAACTTTTGATATTCCTGTGATGGGTGTTGGCTAAAGGTAAAATATCGTCGTGGGTAGTCGTAAATAGGCAGGTAATATATACATCCATATATATACATGTGTGTTTGTGTGTGTGTGTGTGTGTGTGTGTGTGTGTGTGTGTGTGAGTGTGTAGATACATAAATAATCAGAAATATAAGTAAACTGGAAAACCCTCGGGGCAGAGGCTTGCATCCGCACGTTAGTCTTCAATTTTGTTATTTTTTTTCAGGAGCGCATTCTGCTTTTTAACTTGGTTGCTGGATATAAAGCAATTAAACCAGTAGAATCATCAAGCTTTGAAATAAACCTTACTTCTTTAAAACGAAGTTCAAAAATGTTTTTCCACTGAAATGCGTTGCCACATCCTTCTGGTGAGAGTAATTACTGGCATATCGTAGATATGAATCGGAGAAAAAGCACGTTCCTCAGGTCAGCGCCCCAGTCCCGACCTTTCCCAAGAATCTCCAAAAACACGAGTCTTGATGTGAGTACATGACCGTGACGTTGGTTTCAGCACAGGTCTTCCTCTTTGAAGAATCTAAGTGTCTTTCTAGTCCTACCACCCTAAACAGAGAGTTTCTGTCCTCTTCCAATATCACAAACAGCCTCGTTAGGACCCTGTAGTGTGCTGCTGTTTGAAATCGTTTGTATTTTTCTATAAACATGTTATCACGAAATGATGTTGTTTACTTGATAAACATTTAGTCATACAATTCTTCAACATGAAAGAGAGACTTCATAGTGCATTTTCTGTAATTAATGAGCTCGCAAATTTGTAGGCAAATTGTTCTGAAGCAAATATTCTTCCACTTATAATGAAGATGGCATTGTGACCCAAATCTCTGACCCCTAACTCCTAGACTATTGTCAACCTGAGGCTACCTAATACTCAGAATAATGCTAGACATAAATTCGTTGCAGTTCACGATGTAACGTCATCTTCCCGCTGGGGCACAACTTTGCTGTGACCTTAACCTTTGACCCCACACCTACAGGCTTCTTCCCTCCTACGCCACACCGTCCACCACCACGACACCACATCATCCTCTATACATATCTCCACCACACCACATTTTCACTGCCAGGGTAATATTTACGTCTGGCTACCAGTAACATTAAGGCTTTACTTGGGACCAGTCACCGGTAACACTATAGCGTTACTTGAATCTGGTTATCAGTAAAACTAGGGCGTTACCTGCTACTTAAAGAGTAAGTAACACCTGGATATCACTTGAAACAGGTTACCAGTGATAGAGTTGTTCCTCAAGGCGGAACACGCTGCTCCGCTCTGCCTATAGACAAAGATTTTTCATACTCGTGTTTGAGATCTTGAGACATAATGATATTTGAAGATAAATGAGTCACCATAACGCCACATACAACCATATGAGTTTAACTTATATAGAAATGAATATCGAATACAATATGATGTGCCTCACGTAGCAATATGCCCTGCGGCTCCACGCCCAAAACGATGATCTGGTGTCAAACATCTTCTCCATTATGCTCTATGATGCTCCCTTGATTTTACTTATTCATACAGAAAATTACATCATTGACCTGTAGGTTGTGCATTGAACGCACCATCTTCAGAATGATAACAGTAATACAAATGATAAGAATTGTTGTTCTTCTCGCCGCAACGTTATTAAACTAATCAGAAAATACCTTCATTACTGATTATTTCATGATCCACCATCTTCCTAATTCCAGTCATAGACAAGCGGCAGCAAATCTTAATGCCATAGTATCACTAATTTATGAATACAATCCCAATAAATTTTAGGTTATTCGATGCTGCATTACACTGAACCACCTTCGAGACCATAATGGCAAATGTGAAGAGTAACTTGAGTCGTCGCAAGGAAGTTGGATATCAGGAAGTGGAACGCAAATGTTACCCAGTCATAAATTTCTCATGGAGGTCAGGCTGAGGTTACCCGCGAACAATGACGGTAAAATATTTTCCGGCGCCAAACTTGCAAGATGCTCACCGTAATAATACTTACCAGCTGTTCACCTCTTCATTACAGGGCTGGAGTCTGTCTGGAACTGCAGAGCTACGAAATTGGCTGAAAATGACTAATTCTCTCGACCGTTATGGCTGCTGCAGCTGTTGCATTAACCCACAAGAAAGTGGGATTCGTTTAAAGTACCTCCTGAGGAGGCAGCCGCCTCACCCGAGTGACGAACTTGACCTCAGTATCGCCAGCAGAAGTGCACACCTCACCGAATCACCTGTGAATTCGCTGAGTACACCAAGATTACGGGCACGTGATGAACTGGCTTAAATCTAAGACCCAAATCTCAAGTGTTTCGTCTTGTCTAGAAGCTCAAAGAACGTAGTGCATTGCCTCCCGAGCTTAAAATGAAAATCTAATCCCACCTACTCAAGTGCATGACCCCCCCAACGTCCTCCTTGCCTCACATCCTCACGCAATGTCAGCGGGGCACCACACCCGCGGATCACACAGCAAAACCGCAATAGTGGTTTCCTGTCAGATCCCAGAGGAGTGACGGACGACCCGTACATCTTGCCTCACCGCCGCTTTCATTTACCTTACAAGTGCCCTCCGCGACCTGCCTGACCCATCCGTCGGCCTGGCAGGAGACGTTAGAAATATTCTGTTACCTTAAGAATCTCCAGTTCGGAAATAACCCACAGTACCCAGACTGACAGCTCTCTTAACTCAGCTACTGGGAGGGTTGGATATTCTGCCGCGTGTGTGTAACCGAGTCCAGTGGTACTCAAGTAGAGTAGTAGGTTTTGATTTTTATGCCTACTGATCATCCGTGGGTCTTGGAAAACTATAAGCAAATAACTTAATCATCTCTGACACTCTGTCTTAAAGTAATTGACCTAAATGACCTGGGAGCAGAATCAGATTTGTTTGTTTCCCAAGCCACGCTATGATACGCATCCATTAATGATACAGGGGTTTAGGTCCAACTGCTGTAACTGATTCCCTTTCGCATAGATCTCCATCAACACGACAAAACTCATTCCTGGACTAAACTTACATTACATTAAAAGAATGCTGAGCACAGGATATGACTTCTGAAACTGAACCTTAAAACTCTACTCAGGGGAAATAAAATTAGCAAATGGTGTTACAGATTAAGTACAAGAGTGCAAACAGACACCGGCAGATCCATCGCAATGAGATGTATCGAGTGAAACTTGCGTTTGGAGGATCAGGAGACTACAGGATGTTGTCACGAGGAGATTAATGTTTGGTACCTTTTGCAGTAAAGTTTCTGTAGAAATGTTAGTCATATGAAATATACAGTGTGTAGCAGATATGTGGACACAAAACAAAAATAATTTAGTCTTAGAATTCGTGGAAACATAACTTTTCAGGAATGGATCTAAACTAAGATAGCACAGTATTTTATTGTTTATAAAATATTAGAAATTTTGAAATCATATCCACCTTTCTGATCATGTTGAGGACTCTTCTGTTGAAAAAGACTGTCGTCAGCAGATCCAGCGAATCACGTTTGTAGTATTTAATGTATCTGGCTAACGTGGTCTTGCAAAGACACTCTATGACCTTTGTATTCCTTGTGAGTTCCTCACCTTCTACAAGATGAACACGACTTGCACAATGCAGCATATGTTGTGAATGACAAAAATGGTTTATAACACCCACTGTAAGACCATAAACTTGAAGTGTAAGAGACGGATTCAAAGTTAATAGCCTCCCGGTGGTTGATGATCACAAATCGAGCAAATGCGACGTTCTGCGTCTTTACCTGGATCACTTACGATGAGCTCTTAAAGCTAACGTTGAAAATCAAACCCACAGTTAGGGGTATAACGCTAAATAGAGTTTTTTTTTTTTCACCACCTCTTCTCTCTCCACCAAACCACTCTCCCTGACTCTCTCACTTCGCGTACCACCCCGACCGAAACACCTTACATGTGCCACTCTGTCATCAAACACATTTAACAATCCTTCAAAATGTTCAGTCAAAGTCTTCAAAGTAACCACAATGTAACGGCACTTGTCTAGCTTTGAACAGCCCACCCTTGGTAACTCCCCTTTGGATCGCCTTCGAACCAGCTCGTTTTCTATCATGTGAAGCTCACAACGCTTATCCGCGTGACAAGTGATACGATAAGCTTAAGGCTCATGATGCCGTGTAATAGAAAAATCCATAATGGGACCTCACCCCACAGGGTGCTCATCCTAGTTACTAAACCGCTACCACTCGGCACCAGACCAGGTCAGACCTCACCACGCCTGGCTCACAACACCACATCCTAATCAGAACGCCTCACTTTGCTAACAACACTAAAACTTGCTCACTACACCACACCTTGCAGACAACACTAACCCCAGCTCACAACACCAATTCTTGCTTACATCATCACACCTTCCTGACAACACCGCATTTTCTCTCTCCCTCACACCTTCCTGAGCACCCTATGCGTCCCCTACCACCAAGTTTCCTCAACAGTTCTTGTGGTCCTCGCTACCACGTTCCTTCAGATTTTCATGTGACCCTCATCACGTTCCCTAAACACTTCACATGGCCCTCACCACCACGTTCCCCCAGCACTTCATGTGGCCCACTTTACAAGTTCCCACACCTACTGTAGTAATCATAGTGTGACATTTTACGTCTGAGGTTGATTGTCGACACGAAAATCAAGACAGCTCCACCATACTACTAAGAATTTCATAAGAAAGTAACAACTGTTGTACCTGTGTTGAAGGCAAGGGCAGGACAGCTATGGGGAAGTGGGGATTTAGGATGAATGGATTCGTAGGTGTGGTGATGTGTAGCATAAATGGGTTTGTAGCAGTGGAGATCTATAGAATGAGTGGCGTTGTAGTTATTGAGACGTGAGGGATGAGCAGGGCTGTAGTTGTTGTATTGTATGGGGTGAGTGTGATTGTAATAGTAGGTACATGTAGGAAGAGTAGGGTTCTAGCTATGAAGGAGTGTGGAATGGGTGGGGTTATAGTTGTGTGGACGCGTAGGTGTGAGGCGGCAGTCAGGTGTAAGCATGAGTGGTGAATGCAGAAAGCACTGTAGCACAGGTCACCGCGCCACAAGTGGTACAGTTAGCTGGGGCAGGAGGGAGGTAAATGACTTGGTCGGTGGTGGCGGGCATCTTCTGATGCTGCTTCTGGGCAGCATCATGAACGAGTGAATAAAAAACAATACCAGCAGTTGAGATATGGAAGGTAAAATGAAGCAACAGCAATACCAACAAAACAGAAGATATGAGTTGCATCTCATATACAGTATCACTAAAATCGGCAGCCATAGTAACAGATGCAACAGTCTATATGACGCTTACCTCTTTTACCGCTACACAGGAAAGGGAGTTTGACACTTCACAGATGACGGGCATATTGTGACCCCAGTGTGTTCAGTTTAAGTGGCACTTTTGGCTTAGGCAAACATGAGAGAGTACCGCTAGAGAACTTTCTGTGGTGGTAAACACCATGGTGAGTAGACAGCGGGTGTGAGCCAGATGAGAGAGAAAGAGAGAGAGAGAGAGAGAGAGAGAGAGAGAGAGAGAGAGAGAGAGAGAGAGAGCTGTGCGGGAGGATGGGTGCCTGGGGCCCCCAGGGGCAGATTCACCTCAACTCCTGAAGGAGGCTCCGGTTCGTTTTCAGTGCGTACCTGAAGTTCACGTGTCAGGCTGATGTTGAGCTACACCGGCATAAGCTGGCTGGGTCAAGTCGCTGCCCTTTCCCTCTTACTAAAATCGCCTCTCTCCTTACTTCTCCTCCTCCACCTCCTGCAAGGAATGCTTTGACCGATACTATCATGATGCGGGAGGGCATGGATTCATCTGCAGTTATCATATTCGAAACTTCAAACGACGATTAGATGGACTTCACAGAGAATTCGTGAATATATGCAAGGCCCATTTACCACAACATGGTCTCACGCGCCTTATTAAAGAGGAATTTATTCCTCACAAGGGCCTGGAGGCCGGTTGACGGGAACTAGACACAGCCACTACCGGGTGGGAGGGAACACAGTGCCTCCATACTGACCGTCAATCAGCAGTCGTCACGATGCGAGCACAGCCCAGGCCAGCTGAGGCTGGTAACCCTGGTAAAACGTGAATTTGATAGAACACTAAGTAGTTAATAGGATGAACGAATGGGATGCCAGGCGGGACGTATCTTATATGGAAGGAGAGTGAAATGGGAAATGGCCTGAGTGATTGTTAGGCCGGGCGAAAGGTGGTCCGATGTGAACTAGGAAGTGGGCCAAATAACGGTTAAGCTAACTGGAAATAGGGTTTCATAGAGGCTGGTCGAAGTGGCCCATTTTCCTTTGGGATACCTCCTATCTGGGCACCTCCCAAGTGGCAGTCCACCCTCTAGACACTCCTCACGCCCCCAGTACACGTGCGGCTGGAAAGAAACTGGTCAGATCACTCCCAGCGTGTGTGTGTGTGTGTGTGGAGTGAGAGGGCGGGGAAGGGTATAGAATGACTGGCTGTAAGTCTGTGTGTGTGTGTGTGTGTGTATGTGTGTGTGTGTGTCTGTGTGTGTGTGTACATACATAGGAATAAAGACATGATGAATATATACAAGGTGAAAGAGTGGGCAACACAAGTGTAAAACTCCTTCCCTGTTACATACAATTGGAATTTACACACTAGCCCCAAGGGAGGAGGAGCACCTGGTGTGGTTGTGGGCCGATTACCGCGCCCAGGATTTGAAACTATGCAAGTCCCATCTCGGGCGAACCTGTGCGAACTCATGGTCAGTAACGCTAACCACTATATTACGGATGTGTGTGTGTGTGTGTGTGTGTGTGTGTGTTTGTGGGTGTGTGTGTTTGTGGGTGTGTGTGTGTGTGTGTATAATTGCTTTTCTATAAACATCTACCTGTACTATACGGGGAGGGAGGCCCCAGCTCTTAAACTTTAACATACCCCTATACAATATGGGCAGTTCTTTACATCTTTTGTAGCAGATCACTGCTGACTTCATCAGATTCGTTTAGAATTTTAAATGTTGTGATTAGGTCACCTCTCACCATTGTCTCTTTCGTAATGGGCAGATTTAAGGTTTCTGACCTTCCCTTGTAACTCAGCTCTCTTGATTCTACCAACATCTTTGTTGCTTTCCTCTGGACCTTCTCTATTAGTTCTTGGTACTTTTTAAGTGCTGTCACCAAACATGACAAGCATATGCTGGTTTTGGCTGAATATTTCCTTATGCAAAATCTTGAATACTGTTTTGATATTTGCCAGTAGAGAGTTTCTCTCCTTCTGATCTTAGCGTGTTGAGTAACATACTAGTACAGGAAATATTTCTATATATACTCTTAAGAAAGTGTGTTTCCATGAGAATCCAATTTCTCCATTCCATTTCCTTCTAACTGAAATTACCCATTATTGTTACTGTATCATCTCTGAGAAGCTCAGGTTTTATTTATTGTTCATTCACTGTTATCACTGAAAATTTGCTCAGGTTCATTAAGATTCTTGAGAGAACTATGTATCAACTACACTTCTCTGCACAACTTTCCTACAGTTACTCTTTCCATTAAGTATTGTTTGAATGGGCCATCTTCCAGTTTCTTCTGAAACTTAAGGCTGTCTTTTAGTAAGATGGCCAATCTTCCTCCTCCTTTGTCTTCTCTTACCTTCCTTGCTATCATGTAGCCCTCTAGACAGAACAGGTAAGATCTTTTTCTCTCAAGCAAATCTAGTATGTACAGCTCTAACCATATCACGCTCATTTTCCCTAATTCGATCCTTCAATTGCAGCTCTTAGTCATTTACCGCTAGTCCATCTGCATCTGTATGCATTGCTAGCAGCTGATATCTGCACTGATAAACTTTCCTGACCTCTCTACTGTGCTGGACCTCTATCTGTACTATGCTTTTCTCATTCTCTTCCCTTAGTTTATCACCTACGACAAATATCCTTCAAAATCCCAGCTTGTTTTTAAGTGCATTTACCTACCTATGATCCTCCTGGCATGATGACTCCAAGTCCAATTAACCATTAATGGTTATCCCGCTTATGGCTGTGTTATATCCTCCAGTTCTTCCTCGTCGTTTAGTCACGCTGACTACATTCGGCGTGTCTATGGTCAGCATTCTTTCCAGCTCCACCCTTTTCCTCTTTTCTTGACTATGAGAATATGATGATCTGCCGATCTAAAAATCATCAGTAGTTCACGCGTATCAGTCTCCAGCTTCAACCGTTATTCTAGATTTGTTGCCAGCCACTTCTCTGCTAAATCCTTCAGCGCTGACTCATCAACCTGAATGCCTGGCGAAAAAGCACTTATCCTACATGCACTGCATGTTTCTAAACCTATCCTTCTGCTGGACTATAAATCTTTGTGATTAATCTGCCTTTGGCAATGTATTCTGTCTAAAGCTTCACTGTGTATTATTGTTTTAATTTTCTTATTTCTTTGTTACACAGCATCAGTCCTCATGCTCCAGGTCAGTTGAACAACCTTAAGAAATTGCTCCTAATCCCCCTCCCGCACATTATCCTCAGTGGTTTCTATACTCTACTATGAGCATTTCCTCTTTGTCGAACGGTCTCTATGCCAGAGACGAAGCCTCTCATCTTTTTTCCTCTCTATTCCATTCGCCTTCTTTCTTGTGGTTGTATAACTTTTTACATCCCCTCATCTGATTTGATTCTGTGATCATTATGCCTTTTGACTATATTTTTCAGTTCCCTAATTTCTTCTCTCATCTTAAGTGCACAATAACGCAGCCGATCTTGCGGCAGAAATCCAATATCAATCATCTAATGAGATTCAATGATTTTTTACTTGATTTCGCAGTTACTCTGTATTGTCCTATAATCGTTGTGGCTTTTGATCTAGTCTCCCAGTAGTCTCAAGTAATCTCCTCAGCCTTGTGGTCTCGCATGATTCATCCTTTATCTCTCCACTTGATTTTCATGTTCATCCTTTGTAAGGCCGACAGGGCTCCTCTCGTTCCCATGCCTCAATCTTTGTGGATCTAGTTGCGGCTGTTGGATCACAATACTTTCCCTTGTCTCATTCCATTCCTGTGATGATCAAATTCAAATTTCCTGCCTAGTGCAGCTGGGGTTGTGTGTGTGTGTGTGTGTGTGTGTGTGTGTGTATGTGTGTGAATGTGTGTGTGTGTGTGTGTGTGTGCGCGCGCGCGCGCGCTTGATAGCAGGCTTTGCCTGGCTAGGTCTGACGGGCTGGTATGATTTTCCTTGTCTTGGCTTATGAACCCGTATTTGTCAGGCTAATGCAATGCTAAAGGTCCTAATTTGTTCACCAGTTGTCTAAGGAATAAGAGTTCAGTCAGCTTACTGGCTCAAAATTGAATCTGTGAAGAAAAAAGAATGAGTCTAGCTTGTGGCACATCAGCTGACAGTTACTTCTTATTAGTAAGCATTTTGTTTCTTTCATTCACAAGAACACTTTAGCATTTCCTTTATAAACTTAATGAACCACTTTATGTCAGTATGTCACAGTTTCTTCTATTCAGATATTGTTTGCAGAAACACGTCATCTAAAATTTGAATTTACTGAACTTGGCAACACTGAAGATCATTCGATTTGAATTTTCTGGTCGTCTGGTCCCCTCTGCTGTTTTCCTCACTCGTTCTGCCACAGAGAAATGTTATATTCAACAGAGACTTCATTCAGGAGTCCCTCTATAATTTACTCCCTCGCCTTATTTGTACAAAAGGCCTGTAGGACTGTGGTCCTCCTAACTCTTGATAAAAATGCTGTTGCTGGTCCCTCCCTGTGTGTGTGTGTGTGTGTGGTGCAGTGAGGTTCGGAGTGGAAGGGGAGGTCCAGGTGGGGAGGGGGACACTTGAACTTGGCACAAGCCAAGATGTTTTCTAACTCCCGCCTGCACGGCAGAGCGTTCACCTCACCCAGTCACCTGCTCAGCCCGGCTCCACCCCTATACCCTGGACTGGTCCACCTCCACCCCTACGCCCTAGACTGGTCCACCTCCATATCTACGCCCTAGACTGGTCCACCTCTACCCTTACACTAAAAGCTGGTCCAACTGCACCCCTACAACCACGTCTGGTCCACCTCCACCCCTACACCCACTTCTGGTTCACCTCCACGCTTACATGCAGGTCTGCTCGACCTCCACCCCTACATCCATGTCTGTTCCATTTCCACCAATATACGCAGGTCTGGTCCGCCTCCACCCCTGCACTCAGTTGTGGTCCGTCTCTACCCCTGGCCCCTGGTTTGATCCGTCTCCACCTGTACACCTAGGTGTGGTCCGCCTACACCCCTACACCCTGGTCTGGTCCGCCTCCACCCCTACATGCATGCAGACCTACGTCAACTCCTATATTAGGCTGAGCCTGGGAAGTAAGGGGAGGAGAGGAGGGGACCTGGTGGGGAAGGATAGACAGGTAGAGCAGAAGGAGAATGCATCGGAAGAGACTGAAGAGAAGGATGCATAGATGAAAGAGAAACTGAAGAAGGAAGAGGTAATAGGCAGTGAAGGAGAGAAGCAGTAACGTTTATCTTTTGTGGAACTGTATAAGAAAGGGAAAGGATGTAGCAGGACTCTCTGGGATTCTAGCTGCTAAACCTGACCTGCGACGTAAAGTACATCACCCGCCTGTCTCTCCCGAAACCATAGGCGGAATCACACTACCAAGACACAAAGTCTCTTTTCAAGTTTCAAGGATGATAGCCCCGCTACCCAGACACAGGGCCTCCCACCACATTCTTAGGGAGAGCCTCACTGCCTAGACATAGGGAAGTGTCTGCAAGTTCAAAAAGGTAATATACCTCAGCGCTTCCCAGTGAGAGAGAATGATTGTGATCAAGAGAGCAATATACGAGGCAGCTGATGCTTGTAACAAGGTGTGGGGGAATGTCATGGCCACTCCACCATCCCAGACGCTGCCGCTGTGGTGCTAGGGTGAACACTGGAGGAGGAGGGAGCCTTATGAAAGAGTGAAAATTGATATGAGTTTGGAAATAGCGGGGGAAACAAAAATGGTGGTGTGAGGATACAGATCAAGAGGAGTAAACTGGGTGTGATGTGTAGACCCTAAGGAGCAGTACATCTTGATTCGTATGTTACTAGTATTAGTTCCCATACACATCATCATGTCCAATACACAGAAGCCAGCCCTACAAATAATAACAAGACCTACACAGCAGCAGCAAACGTACTTACAGCAGCAGGAATAACTAAAATGGCAGGTCCTAAACAGAAAAGCACCAGCAGCGACAACAGCTCATGTAAAGAACTAGCAGAGATGTCACACGGTACGGAAGCAGCAACTCTAATTGCCACATAGCTGCAGCAGCAGCAGCTGTATAGCACCAGTAAGTACACCACAGCTTCACCGAAGTAAGTAGAAAGAAAAAAAGACGAGACGAGGTACTACCCTGCTTCACTAGAACCAAGTATCACCCACACCAGAAACTGTTGTTGCCACAGAGTAACATAAGACAACAATGCCGGATCGATGATAGTGCCACATAGCACCAACGAAAGCAATTCCATATGATATAACAACAGTAGCAGGTACAAGAGAGCACCGGGTACCACATCCACCTAGCATCTGGTGTCGGTGAGTGGTAGTAGGTGTTGTGCATCAGTAACGGTCATACAGTCTGGACCACACTATGGCTGTTTAGAGCAAGTGTTACACGGCATGATGCACCACAATTAGAAGAGTTACGCAGCAGATAACTCCACACTACAGTGTGTACCACACATTATCAAACATTATCAAACATCACAGGCCAGTAGTTACCATAAAACGGTAGAAACCATCAGGTGTGACACAGCTGCAGGTGCGACTCAAAACAATCAGAAGCAGGTGTTTTTCAGTGCAGTATCATCAGGTGTTGCACCGCAGTACCGCGCAATAAGTTCCACAAAGTAAAGGGCGGTACAGAGGTGCAGGAGCCACACAGTAGGGAAGTATTATACAACAGCAGATTCTACACGACAACTGTTACACAATAGCATGTGTCATACCACCTTATGCTACACAGCAGCAATTACCACACAGTAACAGGTGTCGTAACAATATATGATGCATAGTAGCAAGTGCTTAACAGGAACAGCTTTTACAAAGCAACTAGTACAACACAATAGATCATAGCAACAGGAACTATAGAGCAAATACTATACAGCAGTTGGTGCTACACAACAACAAGTACCATACAGCATTAAGTGCCACACAAGTATGTCCTACAAGAAAACAGGCGTTAACAACAGAAAAAAAAAATTACAACAGCAAGCTCTGTGCAGTAACAGGTTTCAGTGATCATAAGGTGATACACATCAACAGGTATCAAATAACGGCAGGTGCCATTCACGAGTAGTAGATTATACACAGAAGCAGCGTAACTCGTTTACAGGTGCTATAAAGTAGCAATGAATACATATCAACAGATGGTATACAGTAGCATCTGCTGTACAGCAGTTGGTGCCTCGGAGTCGTAAGTATTTGCAGTAGTAGGTGTGACGCAATGGTTGCAGTTGGTAGCATCAGTTGGTACTACAGAAAACCAGTATCATATTCAACCGGAAAGAACAGTTAATACAGGTGCCATAGAAAACAGTATCAGTTCTCCTACGGCGGCGGGTACGACGCAGATCAGCGGCTCCGTAGACGCTTCCATGAATCAGATACCAAACATACCATCGAGTGGCACGGTTCACCTGACACCATAGACTGTACCAGGTACAATGAATAGCAGCTTGTGTGCCACAAGCAGAAGCAGGCGCAAAGGGACATTTAACTCTAATAGCAACAGCAAAATCCAATTTACAACGGCAGCTCATGCAGCCATGGAGGAAGATGTATATAGAGAGTAAAGAAAGAAGAATTGTGAAGACTTTACATGAAAACATTTCATTAACAAAAGGAATACCTGCCTACGAGTACCAACAAGGAGACTGCCTGAAGCAGGACTGGCGGGTAACGCTTACCGCATATCTTGTTTAGTTGATAACACTGTTTCCCACAGCTTTACTATCCTAGTAGTAACTTTTTAGAAGCCAAACGTCAAACTTTTTTTAGGAGGTTTCGATGCTTCTCCCCGGCCATGTTTCGCATCTCACTGGGTAACACTGAAAAGGCGTTCCATTCTTCTTCCAGGGCATTCATGTATTTCTCGTCAGTGTCTTTGAATTATATTCCTCAGTGTACTCGATTCACTTACTCCGTTTATCCCTTGTATGTGTGTCTTTTAAGGTCTGCAGCGTTTTTTTTTTTATTATTAATTTCTGTCTACTACCAGTCAAAGATTATCATATTTCTTCACTTGTCCTTTCAAGGTGTTCCATCCCTTAGATCTGCTTGTGTTTCTGTTTTCTCTTCCATGTTTATTGTCTCCACTTGTTCTGTCGGTGTCCATATGACGCAGCAGTGGTCACTTTTCCTTTATATCCAGACAATGAACGTTTTTCATCAGGATCTTGTTGTTTGTCGCAGTAAAAATTCTCATTATCACACAGCTCATTAGTTAGTTCGACGGTACTGTTTCAATAATGTGGCTATGACTCCTAGTGTTTTGTTTTTCATGAATCCCAGAACTTTCAGATTTGTTTCACTTTGTCTATTTCTCTGTTGGGCCAATTTGCAAGGTGATACGGCTACGTTGCTAATCATTCCATACCTTTTATGCTCAAATTTTTCTTCATCAAATTCCATTTGTTTCTCTTCTGCACGTTTATAGAATATGCCTAAGTCTTTTTTAATTTCTCTTTTACTCTTTCTGTAGAGTATCTGATAATGCTTTCCTTTTACATCGTCTGATATCGTCATCGCTTCACTATCTAAGTCTGATACATCATAAACAGTATCGAAGCTGGGTATCATTCCTTGAGGTACACACGATAGGACAGATTCAACAGACATGGGTCCATTCGCCATGACTGTAAATTTTCTCTGTTAGCAGCTCCTTGATCCATTCCCCATTTTTTTCCTTTGCGCTTTACTGTACTATCATTTTTCTGGTGGAATTCTATTGTCAACTTTTTTAAACGCATTTAATGATTTGGGTAAAATCTTTCGCCTTCCTTGCATTAGAATTTCATAAGGGTCGTTGTAAACAAATAGTGGAGTTTATGTGCTATTGGTTGGTACACATCCATTTTGGTAGTAGCCGAGATCCTCCTTCACCATAGCGTGATACGTACACCATTTTGTTAATAGTAAATGGGCCATGAATAAATCAGCTATTTCGTAAAAAGATTAAGAATAAATTATACATAATGCTCTGTGTATCTGTGATGTGAGTTACTGTGTACATAACTAGTTTTCATGTGGGATTATGTTGTGCAATCATGTTGCTATTTTCATGCTGGATTCACCCCATGAAGAGCATCAATTGTTTTGCTTTTGTGGTTTTTGTCTCTTTCAGGAAACTATTTGGTATTCCATCTGGTCCTGAGGGTGAGTTCTCCTCGAGCTGGTGCACAGCTTTGTTTGCCTCGGCTTATGTTGGGTCATTATTTATGATGGCAGTCTCAGCATTCTGACTGATCTTTTTTTCAGATTTGTCTTTTCCTTGTCTTTGTGGTGAACACTGACTTGCGCCGGTCATTTACCATTTTACATGTTATCTTCATATTTTTCACCCACTTCAAAAGGTCCACTGTCAGTTTTTTTCTCTACTTTATTTTCAGAGACAACATTTTGGATTTTATTCATTGTTTATTAATTTCTCTTTTTTTCTGTTCCCTCATGTGATATTAAATTATTTCTTTGTTAGCATTTCTTAATCTTTCAAAATGTTCCTCCTTCTTTCCTTTTTGACACTCCTATCTCCTTTATCCATTCTCTTTTATTCATCCATTATTTGCTATACATTGGGACTTACCTTTAACTTATTTTCCATTTTATTTGGTATTATTCCTTTTGCTATTTGACTTCATTTCTCATAAAGTGTTGTTGCGCAGTCACATATAGCCTTTAGCAAATCGGTCCAGTCTGTATTTGCAATTAGTTCTTTAACCATGTCATAATCCGTCAAAATATATATTCATGTCAATCCAATGATATCCATTTAGGATGTGTTTTGTGTATCTTCATCCATATCCATATTCATTAACTTTTATGTCTGATAACAGTACCATGCCTTTATCAAAGACCAGGTCATTCGCAACATTTCCTCCTATTGGTCTATGATTTGTCTGGTTGGGGTTAAATGACTCTCCTATATTTACGTATTCTATCTAGTTGCTCTCTTTCGTTTGCTAAACTATTATCTTTTACTCATATTTGCAATTGCATCCATATTCTGCGCCCTTTTCTTCCAAATTCCATCAAATGAAATCTAAACTCTCTAAAACCCAATCACGGTTGATTCAAATTTGTTAATTCTTTCCAGAATCCCTTCTGTAATAAAAATTTCTCTAATCCAACTAGCTTAGAGAGAGAGACTATCTGCCAATTCCTACGACAAGATTTTACCTTAAGGCAGAGCTAACGTGTAGAGCCCGTCGCGTTTAGTGTTTCTTTGACGACGCTGCTAATCCCTCCTACCAAGCATATTTTATACTCATCAGTTCTGGGGTCATTTGGACCATTTTTAGTCATTTTCAAAAGATTTCTTTTTTTTCAGTTTTCTGCTTTACTCATTGTAAATATCATAATTCTCTTGGCAGAACACTGAACAGCCCCTCAGTCTTTCTTGCTTGGTCTTAGTACTTTTCTGATTGGTACCTTCTTGATACATTTTTAGGTATTCTTGGGGATTTACCAAATAATTTTCTTAGTGAGGTTTTGTCTTTTTTTTCATTTCCCTCAAATTTCCGTCATGCATACCTTATCATCCATTTCCATCATTTGCTCTCTGTTTCCCTTCGTGAAAGTTATCAGCATTACCGCACTCATTACCTGTCTTGCTTATACATATATTTTTTCTGTCTGAATTACAGATTCCAACTTTCATTTGTAATTTCTCCTGGGTCTTCTCCCTTCTTCACACTCCTATCTTCTTCTCCTACTGGTTCCTTGAAAGCCGTAACCGTTGTAATGGTAATCTCCCCATAACATAATTTGCTCAATAGTTAGAGAGGGCTTAGAAGTCACCTTCCTTAGGGATGGGATGTACCAACACATGCTTCCAAGAAGAAGGAAGAGTTTTGGTTTTTAAACAGAAACGGAACAGACGAGCATACACAGGTGCAAGTTCAAAGGCACACTCTTTCAGTACACGGGGATGGATGCCATCAGGACCATAAGCCTTGCTTGTTTCCAGAGAGGGAATCGCTTCTCGGACAGTCCGAAGAGAGATTACGGGGAGGGGTATAAGATTAGTAAGAGGAGCAACAGGGGTGAAGAAATGTTAGAGTCATCCAAGGTGGAGTTAGAGGAGAAACGGGAAGCAAAGAGAGTTGCTTTGTCAATGGGAGATACAATTATAGTACCGTGAGGACGGAAAAGTGAGGGAAAGGTAGAGCGACAGAAGTTGTTAGCGATGCCCTTAGCTAAAAACCAGAAAGACCTATCAGCGGATGACGAGGAGAAGTTGTCGCACTTCCTTTGAATACAGGAACTATTTGCCTCATGGATAACGTAGCTGCAGTGATTAGGGCAGTGATAAAAGCTGAATGGGAGTCATAGGAAGGAAGTTTTTCTAAGCCCGTTATATCTAATCCCATGCCTGAATGGCCTCAGAACAGGAACAGTTGAACAATGGATTGGAAGTAATGGTCTTGGAGGAAGAGTGGATAAATGCTTCCATTCCCGTAACAATAACTTCTTCTGTGCGTCTGACGTAGACAAGCATCACCACATGAGGACGCTGCTTCTCTGATAATACTGTTATTCTCTGCTGCAAAGCACATTGGATACTTAGATCATCTGGAGGCATTTCTGGTCGTCTGTCTAATTTTCTTTTTAATGATTTCGGTATACAGTGCTTGTACTCTTTTATTTCGCTTTGCAGAACACTGTACAGTGTCTCAATCATTATTTTGTTGGATACAAGTAACGTTATTATTTGGTTCCGTTTTGATATACTCCAAGGTATTCTCGTGATTTACTTTTTTCTTTCTTCCTTGTTTTGAAACTTTTTAGTCCTGTAACAAAATCTCTGATTCCTTACCTCTCCTGCCTTGTTATATGATCATGTGTCTTTCTCTTCTTCTTTTTAGGTGATGTTCATCCTATAACTTTCTGCCTTTCATCACTGTCCATATGTTCCATTTTCTCGTCATTGTCAGATTTATTCGTAGAGTGTCCCTGGATTACCTTTATATCATTAATATCAGTTGGTACTCTATCTTGCAGGTGATACATGCTTTGATTATTTCCATCATCATCTTTTTACCTCTCGCAGTGAAAGTTCTCGTCATTAATCCATCCATTATCTGACTCGCTAATGAAACATTTTTTTATGTGGTCTCTAGATTGCACACTTTCATTTGCCATTACTCCCGGAGCTCCTACTTTCACTGCCAATTTCCTTTCCTGTTAGTCCTCTGTAATCTATGACTGTTATATTGATAACTCTCCCACGACTTATTGCTTTAGACGTTATTTTTCTTTACTGTATTCTATCGTTCGTCTATGACCATTAGTATATTGTGCTTTCATCTTACATTCATCCTTGTCTCTATCCGACCTTTTCATCTTGCAAGCCCTCATGTGTTCAGAACATCTTACTTTGCTCTCTCTTAATTCTCTCTTTGTGTTACATGTCATTATTGCAAGCACTACCGAAGCTGATACTGGTCTTTGATGTGATTCTGATGCAAGTTCCTCTTCATATGAAATACATCCATTTCATGTTACTTAGAATTTTCTAACTGGTAAAAAAGAAAAACTTAAGAGATCTTAAGCCTACGTCTATGTTATTTACGCCCATTTATCTAACAGGAATATATATATATATATATATATATATATATATATATATATATATATATATATATATATATATATATTATATGATAAAGAGAGAGAAAAAAGATACAAAATGCTAGCGTGGACTACTCTATCACCGAGAAAACATAAGCAATCAGGTGAGGTCACACGGTCAACACAACACAGGAATTACTGTTTGTGCTGCACACTGACTTCATTGTTCGGGTAGTGTTGCTGTTGTTGTCATCATCGTTGTTGTTTTTGTTATTTTTTGTTTTGTTTAGTGTGGTAGTGGTGGTACCCAGGTGTAAGAAGGTCCTCCCTTCTGATAGGTCATTTCTTACCTCACCCAGGTCACTCTGACCTTCTACCCATCCTCTAGAATAACTATGATCCCTCATCTTCTTACCGCTCTCCATGGGTCATCAAGCCCCCTAACCTCATCCTCTTCCTGGGTCACCAAACCCACTTCCCTCACTCCTCCTCTAGGTCGCGAAGCCTCCCTCCCTCTTCCCCTCTCGTGGATCGTGTAGTTCCCTTCCCTCACTCCTCTCCTGGGATACCTTGTCTCTTCGAATTTTCCTCTTTTCCACCGTAGGTCCCGCCTCCCCAGCCCATCACCTCCCGTCGTGCTCCTCCTATCAGAATGCATCCTCCCGCCAGACGTACTCCCTCCGTGCCCCTCCTGACCCTGGACTCCATGCGTGGCTGAGCTAACAAGCTGAGCTAACAAGCCCAGGAGAGAGAGGCTGACTGGCTACCTGGCTACTTTCTATCCACGCCCGGCCTGGCGACCCACCTTCCCCAACGCCTTCGTCAGCTGAGTGTGTAAGCAAGTTGTTTATAAAGCGTCGAGTCTTGCTTTGGCCTACAAGTCAGAGAATTTTCTTTTTATCTCATTCTGTCATGAAACACTTTGAGCAGCTTAGTTGAGGTACATAAATTTTACTCGTTTGTTTTGTTTCGGAGCAATAACAGACGCCTTTGCCACGGCTCAACACAACGTGAGTTCAGGCTGATATGCTTGCAGATTATGCAGGAAGAATATGAGACCAATTAAAAGTAGAGAATCATGTACGAAATTCTCTCTCTCTCTCTCTCTCTCTCTCTCTCTCTCTCTCTCGTGTTACATACCAGCCCTACCGATCATCAAGATCTCGTTATAGACAGACACTCGAAGTTAGTAGGTAAGTAAGTCTGTGTTCTGTTTCTCTCTTGGTGAAGCTGGGTGTGTTAAAGAGTGCGTCCCGACTCAGAGTGTCGAAATGTGAGGGTTAACAACTTGAACCAGTAGTGTGTGTGTGTGTGTGTTGGAGGGGAGGAGCAGGAGGTGGCTGAGCATCCTCCATGGCCCACTAACCAAGGCCGCGCACCTGTTACTCTTCCCCACCTCCTCATCCTCCCAGGGCTGCTTACCGTCTATTAAGGTGGGTCGTGGTGTTGGTGATGGGGTCTGGGGGCGGGGGAAGGAATCGTTATGGGTCGTGAACAGCTACAGTCGCTTTCTCTCTTCTCTCTTCGCTACGTGACCGGAGGTGTATGTTTCTAATTAGGTAGTCATGTCTACCCACTCTTAGCGGAAAACCTACAGTGAACCCCTCTCCTAATGGTATGTTACCCTGTATGAAGGCAACAGCAACCAAATGCTCTCATCTAGGCAGTCACAGAATGTTCACTTAAGACTAGGTGGCCATATTCACCTATTCGTAACTAGTTGGCCACAGCCACCCATTCCTAACTATGTGGCAACAGTCACCCATTCTTAACCAGGTAACCACAATCATCCATTCTCAGCTCGGTGGCCACAGTTACCCATCCTTAACTGGGTATCCATAATCACCTATTTCTTATCTAAGTGGCTAGTTACCCATTCTTTAACTAGAAACCAACAGTCACCCATTTTAGCTCTGTGACCATACTTACTAATTCTCAACTCTGTGGTTACAGTCACCTAATTACCACTGGAGTTTCTAGAGCTCTTAAGTCAGTCCGACGTGGCAGCGAAACCTCGTCCTTGCAAGAAGTGACCAAGCAGCAGTGTTGTGGTCAGTTTGTGGCCACCACCGCCACACAGAGGCGTGAGTCCTTCACTAACTGATGGCTGGCACACCCAGTCTTGTTGCCTCCGTTGGGAGCGTCAGACCAAACCCATTATCATATGTAATTCGATTACTCCGAAGCATGAAATTTACGTGCAGTCTCCCCATGTTACAAGAGAAGACGTGTTAGAGTATTCGTACGTCATAAAGTCATTGCTGAAGAATAAAGGACTTCCATACTATATACAGTTATGAATGTTTCTCGTTATTCTGTACGTGTATTTCCTCCGACAGTAATGGCCAAGATAACGTCAAGCCGCGAGTGTTGGCCCCGGGCGGCATGATCGTAAGGGTGATACCGTAATTGGGCGATCCTGTAATGACGGGCTGTAGGCGTGGGTGGACCGTGCGGGCAGTTAAGACTCGATGATTACTGATGTTGGCGACAGCTGAGGGTGACCTTGGACGGCCGGATTTTTAATCGGTAGAGGGAGTGGGATCCGGCACTCGGGGCGAGCCTGGGACGGTGCTCCGTCATGCCACTCACACACGGTGCTCCCAGCCTCCTCCACATTCACTTTTAGATCTATGACCAACACACAAAGGTCACAACGCACATTGACCACGAAGGAATTAAGAGGGTAATTCACCTGTTGAAGATTTCCAACAAAATTGCTGCTCAGAGACCATAACGCAAGATAGATAGTAATCCAACATGACCACCATTGCTACAACTTGACTCTGTCTATCCTCCCGGGGCACATATTTTAGCCGTCCTTTTATTATCATGTACGTAACAATGTTCCTGGCCTATATTTCCTTCCATGTGTACCACTTTCTAATGTCTTTAATATTAACTGATGGATCACATATGCGTAATATTCCACCTGGTTTGAACTGTTCATTTATAAATTCTTCAAGTAAAATGAAGCAAGAAGCTAAAGATAAACTTTATGACCACAGTGATATCCGCTTTATGTCAAGTTAAGAAACAGCTCTAAAAACTTGGCTGAAAATTCAGAGAGCCTGTTTGGTAACAGTGGTGGACTCTTACCACCAGCTGTGAGGCTGCTGAAGAGGCTGGCTGTGGGGGCGGGCTTCATCTGCCTTACACACACTCACACCACTGCTCGGGTGACCTCACCCATTGTCTTCACCACCACCATCCCGACTTACCTGGAAGTAAAAAGAAATTCGGTATAAAATACCGCAATAAGGTAATCATTAACACATACTAATCCTAACTTAAGTAGAAGATTAACACACGAGAGAGATAGGTGAGGGTTGCGACACAGCTGATGCAACGCCAGCGTAGCGTGGCAGCGGGCCCTCCCCATAACCTCCCCCGGCAATGAAGTACTAAAACGTGAGGTCAGCCGGGTTACACCCTCTCTCACATCTCCCCTTCCACTCCCACCCGATATCCGACCTTCCTTACCGACACTCCCCCATGGCACTCCACCTACCCCACCCTACATTCACCTTTCTACTCGACCCATTGCCCCTCACCTCTCTTGCCACCTTCACTTCCCAGTTCCCGGCAGAGACGCTTGTCGCAGCACCCCTGATACAGCTGTTCCGTTAGCAGTCGTGGGAAAGACACACCCACACGCGATCAAGTGCAGTAATGGCATATGACACCCTCACGAGGGGACCATCACCGAGCCTGAATTACCCATTGGAAGACGATGTGAGGATGGAACAAGAGGCCCTCGGTGGGTCATGCTTGGGACGGGGAAGAGCCTGAGTCGAGGAAGGGTAGACGGTAAGTCGGGGTGATCTTTGCGTTTTCCTAGATCTAACAATGGTTCAACTTGAGTCAGGAACTCCATGCTAACTAGTAAGGTGCGCCTCTCTAATCACTGGTTCTCGCCTTCATCGCCTCACCATTAGCTATGGTAGGTTCTGCTGAGGGCGGAGGTGACTATCATCAACACGCCATCCTCCTCCTCCTGGTCTGGTTCCAGGGAAGAAGCTGGTGTGGTTTTTGCGTGTACTGGTGATGGTACCAGCAGGGGTCAAGAGTGCTATGCCACACGTGAGGAGGCTACAAATAAAAGGTGACATTTCTCCCGACACGAAACACGCAATACTCCCATTTGGCATGTCTAGCCGTAACGCAAGTCATCGGTTTGCGCTCTAGTTCTCTCGCTCGTCCGTGTCTTGTCTTTCAAATCGTGTGTCAGCATGTGCTGTACTTCATGTTCCTGTCCAACACAAGAAAAAAATGCTACCATACATCGTTTGAAAGTGGCCACGGCATCACAGATGGTAGTGGCATCTGCTGATTAGCGAATATTCATTATCAGATATACGAGCAAGATTTTTGTTTGTGTGTGTATATGTGTTCTTAACTGAGTGATCACCTAATTTTGCAACATGGAAAAGGGTCCTGTTCTCGTGGGACCCCGTTCCTGCAATTTTCTTGTATGTAATACTGTCTTTTGAACTTATTTATCCTCTTTGGATTTGCATTATCACCTGTAAGCTTGTTCATGTTTGCGTCATTCTATAACTAATGAAAGATTTCTTCACATCTTTTGTAACTTCTTTTTTAATTTCCTGCTGTGCTCTTTCATCGAAGCGGAATTTCCAATGTTAAAGAACTGCTCAGTATTCACTTCATCATATCTATTCAGAAAATCATAAGTCGTTCTCTTGCTTCCGTTTTTATTTCCGTTTTTCAACGTGGTTGATCCCGCAGTTGCTAGCCTGCTACAGTAGTAGTTCCCTTACCTTTGGCGCATACTTGTTACTTGCCTCTGGACCCTCTCCAGCATATCCCCTTATGAGGGTTTACCAAACTGGCATTACATATTCTAGTCTGGGTCTTATGTATGCTGTAAATTCTCATCTGAACATCTCCATGTCCATACATTTAAAGGCAGTTTTAGTGTTGACTGATAAGAAGTTTGCACATCTTAACAAATGTATCGTGATGCACTGGGGATAAGTTTGATTCTGTATCTCCGACCAGCTCCCTCCCACACGTCTGCAGCAAGTTGGTATTCAAAATGAGGCTTCCTTTCACTTTGCCCCGTTTTCATAACCTCTTATATATATATATATATATATATATATATATATATATATATATTCTTTTTTTATGCATATTCGCTACTTCCCGCGTGAGCGAGGTAGCGTTAAGAACAGAGGAATGAGCCTTAGAAGGAAAATCCTCACTTGGCCCCCTTCTCTGTTCCTTCTTTTGGAAAAGTAAAAACTGGAGGGG
>JAYMFT010386615.1:0-20055 GCA_038088735.1 Panulirus argus | reverse complement strand
TATATATATATATATATATATATATATATATATATATATATATATATATATATATATATATATATATATATTGCTCCAAATTTTGACTGTCTTTAGAATTCCGTGACCAACTACAATAATTAGAAAATAATGACCCCAAATCATAATTAACGTATCAGATGATTACGTCCAGTGTGACGAATGTTATTCCCACCGTTCCATACATCAGTGGGACCAGTTCGGTACGTGTATAGTACAGACTTTCTGGAATCCCATACAAAGGAACTGCCCATCTGAGACAGGCTTTACCAGGCGAGCAAGGCTGATAGCAGCCGAGTGAACCTACAACACCGCTTAACATTAATAAGTTGAGGGAATAGATACATACATACATACGCAGACGGATATACGGATAGATAGTTAGATACATAAATTGATCATGGCCACAGCAACGACTGGATCTTATCTTGCATAGCTTCCCCTACCTTTAGTCTTCGCTTTGACCTTAAGGTATTCGCTAAAGCTAAGAAAGTGTGCTGCGAAGCAGCGCTAGCATACCGTGACAGCTCTACCGCTCAGACACAAGAAGCTAAAGAAGCTCTTAACAGAACGCTGGCTGGTCGTGTTATGAGCATTCCTTCCGATCTCTCTCCTGCCCCATGACAACAGAGTATCGTCGCAGGGACCCGTGAGGTATTCTGTCTCTACCTCTGGCAAGTTACCCACTTCTTCAGATGCAGGACTGTACAACACTGGAACGAACTGCAACCTGTTTTTCACGCGAAAACCACCAATATCTTCAGAACAAGGCTAGTAAAGTACTTTAGTGATATCTATAATCAGTAAGTTTTTTCTTCTGGTTTTCCAGGTTTGAGCCTCCTGCCAGGAGAACCCAGCAGCAGGGTAAGGAAGTTTTCTTGTTCACACTTTCTTCTGATCTCTCTCCGTGGCACATGGAGGTCCGCGTAATGTTTCCCCGTTGGCTGTTGTGCCGGAGGGACTGGCGCCATCTGCTTTATTGTCCTGTCTTTACCAGAGATGAAAAGAGGTCTTCGGGTCACTGCTGTTGTCCGCCAGCAGATACCCATGTCATGGACCATCAGGTCTTCTCTTACCTAAAGTCGTTCCCAAGTACCACTTTTCTACTTTTCCTTATCGCATGTGTTGCTCTCAGTCTTCTGGTTTATCAAACTCGCCTGAAGTGCATAACTTCAAAAGCGTCTTTATGAAAATCTCCATTTAAAAAAACTGTGAAGTTCTTTCTTCAAGAGAGAGATAGATATAGATAGATATATAGATAGATAGATATAGATAGATAGATAGATAGAGAGATAGATAGATAGAGAGATAGATAGATAGATAGATAGAGAGAGAGAGAGAGAGAGAGAGAGAGAGAGAGAGAGGTACTAGATGGGGTAGGAGCCAACTCGGCCCACAAGACACACCAGCAGTAGCCAGACGTGGGCTTCATCTGCAAATAGCCCGATACCGCTGGTACCCTGACGTGCCGTGCTGTATTGAGCGCCCCCCACACACCGCGACGTCCTGCTGTCCCCCCCGTACCACTTCCTCCTCCACCCACCGACAATGAAATGGTTTCAGTCTCGTGACTAGCCTTCAGGTAATATGTCATGTCTGAGGGTAAAGTAATCCACATCTTTGTCGACAGAAAAAAAAGAGTGCAGACAATCCCTTAAATCTTCAGCTCTTACAGGACATATTACAAACTCAAGTAATACATCTGATGCATTTACATACACACATCTAGCATTTCTACTTCCTTTTTACTCTCAGATCTCGGCATCAATTCGCTGGTCAGGACTCAAGACGACAGCCGTAAAAAGATATTTTGTATCTTGAGAAACTGAGACGAATTAGCCTCAGCGGCTTCGCGAGACTCTGACCCAGTAGTGGCCCAGTAGCAGCCTGGCCCGCTGGCTCAGTAACTTGGCGTGACTCCTAAACCCGACACCCTTTACAAAATCAACCACCTCCTTCCCTTGCATCCAAGGGCCCCTCGCCTTCTTATTGATAACTGTAACTAAGATTGAGGTCTTCTCTATAGCCAGAAAACTTGTAAGAGTCTAAAAATACGAGAAAAAACACTGTCATTTTCTTTGAAAAAAAAATATTCAGGATTGTTATCTTCTACGTTATAAAACATATACTCTTACTTTCATCTTTTATTTTTATGTATCGATGAATGACATGAGGAATGTGCTGACGTCGTGTGTAATCTCTGAGGTGATGACCAGCAGAAACGTGAGTCTGTAGCGAGCAGACCCAGCCACACTGCCAAAAATATGACCGGTAATATTTAGCGTCACCAGTCGACCGTCATGTTCCATGGTGCGCCGTCCATAGCTGAGGACTCAATGGGACGTCAGAAGTCATGACCCGCAACACACAGTTTCAATATTCCAGTAAGAGAAGTCTCGGTTCCCTGCTATCTTTGTGACTGTCACAGGCGGTCATTTAAACACAGAAACGAACAGGAGTATTCAGGAGCCATTCTCTGGTCGTCCAGTGTCTGTTTTTCTGTGCATCTGGCAACGTGTCAAGGACAGGTAAATATAGCCAGTCATTCAAATACCGTTACGAATAATGTTTATGGAAGACGAGCAAGTCTATCACAGGGACAAAATGAATATCTTTGTGCATGTAATGACTACCTACGTTTTTTATCACAATAACTTCCCACATTGTTTATACAGTTTGCTGTGTCTTCAGTTCATACAAATAGTATTTGGTAATCTCATCTTCCGGTCGTTAATGGGTTACAGAAATACTAATGACTTCTTTAGGTGCAATTTCTAAATGGAACACCAAACTTTAAGTGCAAGAAATTACTTAAAATATTACACGTTTCAGCTGAAGCCTCAAGTTTGTGCACATTAACCTCAGGAGACAAACTACATCACGCACCACGTCCAGGATATTGGATACACAGAATTCTACCACTTCACTGTGCGGTCACTATACCACTTATGAACACCGCAAAGTTTAATGTCAAATGGAAAGCTTCAACGAATCTTGACGAACGGTTCGGCCCTTCGGCAGGATGCCCTATACCCCACGAAGAGTTCTGGCGGCTGCCTCGCTGGGCACACCCGCGGCGGACACACCCACCCAAGGACATGAGCAATAAAAGCAGTCGTCCACACCAGTTCTACAAAGCAGGTCAAGGTCACCTGATCGCACAGGCGTCGAGGGGACGTCACTAGTTCATTCGTAAAATACAAATGGAGTGTGGATCAACATGTCACTTGAGGCGAGCCAAAACAAATTGTTTGGCTCTCTGGCTTATAATCGAAATAACTCGAGACCGGTGCTCGATTAAACAAAAGAGAAAAAAAAAATCAACAGTGATCGCCTGCGGGCGGGCAGTTCAGTACAAGGAGGTGACTGAACACCTGTTTATAGCGAACAACGGCGTTGCACATCGTAGTATTTCCCACATATATATGACTTCCGCAGTCGGTGTTTATGATCAATCCGTCTCACCATATGGAGAGATGGCATCTGCCATGTTGGACCACAGACGGACAAATATGGAAAGCAGCGAAATTCTTACTTCCAGCGAGGGCTGTTAAGCTTTTTCCGTACCATGGGGTTCTTACATGCTTCTGGTGGGCACTAGAGGACGACACAGCCCAGCCCAGTGAAGGATCAGCCACGCCACCCGGATACCACCGTCACCATAGCCAACGACACCACTGGACTGACCTAACCTAACCTAACCTATCGTCTACCACAGGAGAGGTTGGAGTATGATGGACACCGCTAAGGCTAACCAAATCCCGATGGCATTCCCACGTACACTAATGACGGTAAATTTTATACTTCTCTTACAGTGTACATAAGACAGTCAAGGCTTCGACATCTTGCCAGTCCTAAAGGTGTACATAATGAAAATGCAGACGATGCAAATGAGTGCCACATTAGACGCAAATGATCCTAAAGGACGCCATACTAACATGCAACTCTTCAACACATGTAAAAGTCACCTTCTGGACATGCAAGCACCACAGAAGTTATGAAATGCTTTAGAAGCATCTCTCTCTCTCTCTCTCTCTCTCTCTCTCTCTCTCTCTCTCTCTCTCAAAGAATAACCACACAATCAGAAATCGGATTACTTATACAATGAGTAAGGATAACCCAAGTTTTGGTAAAGGGGGAAGTCTGCTTTTTACAGGTGACGACATGGGTGTCGTGGGGCAGCGGGGACTGAAGCAAAGTTCCCTCATTTCTTAAGAGAGATTCAGATCATAAAGCACTGGAGTAAGACAGCCTCGTATTGAAAAGCGCGATGTATCCTCAAGTCGTCAGTTAGTCTGGTGATACACTACACTAGCAATGTCCCAGGCTGCTTCGTACTTCTGCAAGGTGGCCTGGTTGGATAGCAGTGCTGACGGTCTTGACTATCAGGGATTGGTGGAATATAATCTTAGGTCTATGGCCATGGGATAGGGTTAGGGAGCCACCATGATAATGAAATAAGGCAGTCTAACGTATCAGGTGGTGGAGGAGGGCAACGAAACTCGCGACGCTCCTCGGCATGTGCAGAAGAGGAGCCTCACGCCACAACGGGTGAAAGCGTCGAATCCTAAACACTGCAGTGATGACCATCCACACCCATGCACCAGCTGGGGTTGGGGCCATGGTTGGGTGGTGGTTGTGGTAGTCACCACCTGCGGACCATCCGTCCTCCATCAACAACTGTTTACAGAGACCAAAGCACCACACTCCCTGGTATCCAGAAGTTGGCCAAACATCAAAGAACGTCCTTCTCTCACAGTACCCAAGAGAAGCAAATGGAACGCCTGACCTATAAATGCGAGGGGATGAACACCTCAGTGGTTTCGAAAACATCTGAAACTACGTATTCTTAGGTGTTTGCTGTGCTCGTGAGGCACTGTACTTTGATCTGATGGCTGAGTTTATGGCCAGTGGGAAAGAACAGAACTTTGTGCTAAAAAAAAATAACTCCTTATCTTTAAACTAAAGCTATGAAGCCAACGTATTTATTCCATAAACACTATTTATAACGAAGAAACTGTACACACTGAGACAAAGTTTTCTGGTACGAGTGTACTCTGCGCTTCAGAGACTGCTGTGAACACTGTCTCCGCATATGAACTGTAATCCCTTCCGCCACAGGCTTCCGACTTGCCACAGACTCTATATATATCCTCTATAAAAATGGAGGAATACTATCCTCCTTATCTGAAGCATCAATCAGGTGGCACGCCCAGCCATGCTACCGTCACCTCTTGCTTGATATCCCGACAACACAAATAACAAACACCCGAGCAGGTTTACAGGACTACAGGCAGCACTGCCATCTCGAGATCTTTCACCGTACCAACAACATTTCTTACTCTTTCTTTTTATGAAAATGTGACTCACTGGAGAACCCAGCATTCCATGACGAATGAGGCCAAAATAAATTGGTAGGATGTCGACGGAGCACGGGCCACGGTGCAGCCAAGAGATGAAGACAATGAGAGCTGTGTAAACCCTCGGTAAACATCCATTTCATCTCTACATAATAAACACTAAATGTCCAACAGTTACTGACGCTTTCGTGGACTTTATGCAATCTAATTTTATGTCGGTAACCACGACGTGGAAAGTAGAATTATATGCCATTAACTGCCAGGGAATTACTCTTATGCTGACACTACATGAAGACGACTCATTCTGTCTGCAAGGATTAATATTCTTCGCATTAAAGTGTGTTTATTGTTACGTAGTCTCTCGAACAACTCGCTCTAAGCTCTTACAGATACATCCGCCCATACACCACCTGTATTTCAGCAGCAGATGAAATCCTGGGTGGATACCACAGACTGACAGCCATAAAGCGGGTAGACATGTACAGTCGAACACAGAAAACGTTTCAGCGGCTGCATTCTCATATCAACTTACATAACAGAACGTTGGAGGTGACATCTGAGAACCACTATACGAACTTCCGCTTTCCCCTTTTCTGTAGGTACTATGGGCAGTTCACGTGACCTATCTGTAAATGTCCCTGCCACCTAGGCTTGGATCCGAGGCACGCGTCTGCCTGTTGTATCCCATAATTTCTGTTTGGAGGGCGGCCACTCGAAGACTGACCGTTGCACCTCCTTCTTCCTTTAGAGTGCTAAGCTGAAAAATTTTCTTCCTTCTTTCGCTTTATCTCCACCTATAATAACCTTTCTACCTCCACAAGCTATGCCTGTAAACACATGCCGAGCCTTGATTAATTTAGAAATTCTTTTTCCACTCGCTCTCCTTATTTTTTGTCACCCGAGATGGCCTTGATTGGGGCCCGTGCCATGTCAGACACAGATTTATGTCAGTGAAGATTTATCGCGAGCCTAAGCACTGGGTATTCAATGACCCCTTTCTCGTTCTCCAGTACCCGCACGATACTATAACAAGGCCATCCGGTAACATATCAGCGCCTCCCTCACGCTCGCTCCTGCTCTTGGCACAACGGCTCCCGGTGCAAGAGGGAGGAGCGATCATACTAGACGCGTTCACCAACTTGGCCACGGTTGTACAAAAACTCAAGGAACTATTTTAGACCAATAAATCTGCCTCGCTCTCCCCCCCTCCCTCCCTACACACACACACACACACACACACACACACACATATATATCTGGCGCGGCCGTAAACCGTCACCTCACAGTGGATCACTGACCCAATTATAAGATTAGTTTCCGTATCTTACAGGATGAAAAACAATGGTTGAAAAAAAAGGTGACGATGGATTGAGTTTTTAGCGATGCTGAACCGCTGAGGAGGTCACTTCCACGCCCAAGAACCGGGTTACCGAACTCCCACTAGGGGGCTTGAGTGTCTGACCTTATGCGGCAAGAACAAACCTTCCCAGTTCACTCGTCGCACGTCACACCAGCCATCATCCGTCCATAAACATCAAGGAGGCAACGTAAACATTAAGGAAAGATGAAAAAAGCTTCTTGGCAAGTAGCAAAATAATCAGTGTCACGTATATACTGATGCTTCTTCATACGACAAGACAAATGCGGAGTTGCCGACGGGAAATATAGGTCGTAACAGCAGAGAAAGCGTCGCTGAGTGACAGGGAACAGGTGGTCGGCAGCCGCAGGAACAGTGAGGCACTAAGGGGGAGGGCAGCAGGTAGCAGGCAAGTGCGGGGTCTGCCAGCTGTTGCGCCTCACTCCCGTGTGTGAGAGCCAGGCCGAACGCGCCTCGCGCACTTAAAAAGAAGAAAAAAAAAAGAGCCACCACAAATAAACACGTCTTCTCACTGCCTTCGTTGGCGAGACAGACGTTAACGCCTGACACAACACTAGGTTACCTTCGCACAACTGTAACCACCGCCTATATAATACAAATATTAAGTCAGAAAATCGGTGCTGTAACATCAATGTAGTATGATCCTGTATTCGCCTACTAGGAGAACGACTAGCAGTAGGGACGTAACTTACTGATGAAGACAACAAGGCAATCTTAAGACACCATCTTCAACAGTTGTTACAACAGGAAGACAAACTAGAGTGTAACAACTGTCTACATTGCGTGGAGCCAGGAGGCCAGGACTCCTCCTCTCAGTACATGACAGGAAAAGCTGAGTTGAGCCATTTCGACATAAGAGATATCTCTGTACCCACTGGACGAGGTGGGCATGAGCGAGCAAGCTGGTTGGTTGGCTGTGGACGGCCTTGTGCCCTACAGGCTGCCAAACCACCTCGCCAGCAAATGCAATATGATTACGACCAAATGGAATAAGGTTGCCAATCATCTGCCAGACCACGCCCTTGTTATCCTCGTACGCAGATAAAGAAAGAAAAGTACCGACACGACGGTAATCATTACAATAAGACGGTTCGAGGAGAGGGAAGTCTACTGACGAAGGAAGGGAACCTTGCCTGTGCGGCTGGCTGGTGGTTCTTGGGTGACCACCACCTGGGGGGATGAGTCACGCCTCAGGCACCTGGCTAAGGCTCGCCAGACTTCGCCAGTGCCTTCTTCAATAACACCTCCAGCTTTAGCCGCCAGATAACATTCCTCGGGCTCTGTCGTTCCTCCTTGATTGCTCACATCGTCATGGCCGTCCGGCCCACGACCCACATTTCTGAGAGGAAGAGCGTGGTCGATCGACCCTCTTCTTTTTATTCATCACACTGTGCATAAGTGCACCACCTCCGAACTGAACATGTCCCCGACCTACTGGATCCTTATGGTAATATAACCTGTGCGCCTCATCCCGTATAAGACAAGTAGTGAAATATTTCGAATTTTCACACTGTCGTGATCCTCTGGCTATGAATATTATATGGATGATATGAATGTGTTTAAGGTTGGAGGAGGAGGATGAGGAGGAGGAGGAGAGGTGGCTGTGATGGTGGTGGTGGAGGGCCCCCCCCCCTCTGACCCACCCCTGACGGTGTTGGCACTCCAGGGTGCTGCTAGATGCCAGCAGCTACCTGCAAGTCTCATAAGTACGTGGGAGTGGCACTTGTACCCTGAGGGGCACTAGCTATACCTGTTGGTCAGAGTGGCGCTCCTGGTAAAGGCCTCCGCTGGCACCAGCAACACAGACGGCAACGCGCCGGAAATGGCATCACGGACGAGAGAGAGACAGAGAGAGAGAAAGAGAGAGAGAGAGAGAGTAATTCAAGTTAGCGATACAGACACGTGATGATAGTCCTGGCAAAACTGACAAGACACATTTCCGGTGTGGCAATCCTGAGGAGGTGATCAGATAACAATATGAATGAAAAATAACAAAAGATACATGTGACAGACAGTACAACCCATCAATGAATGGAGTCTTTACTACTGAGCATCAAGATCAGCAGAATTTAGTGGTTCAGTATCTCAAATCAATGTCTCATTTTATTTAATCCCGATTCGTATACAAGGTTCCACGTACCCATGGACATACAGTATCTTTAAGGAATACAATGAACAGAATTCAGTGGTTCAGTATCTCGAATGAATCTGTCTCAGTATAATCAAACCTAGGTTGTGTTCAAGGTTCCATTACTACATATGAAAATACTGCATGAAACGATTTCTCGATGTATTTCACCTTTTATCAATACTGAAACACCTATTTCAAAATCCTGAGGCAAAGTCATTTTTGTGTTTCAGATGCACCGAAAACCGAAATCAGTACCGAGACAGGAACGCCACACAACCTATTTAGACACAAATCTAAAAAAAGCTGACATGAATGACATGTAACAGATGTGAAGTAAGACCTGTGTGGAGGGAGCTGAGGGAAAGGTGTGTGGCAGGTGTAAAGAACTCGCAAGTGCTGAGCAGCAGTGGGGAGACGACAGGTGCTCTGGCGAGAGGTAGCCGCAGCAAATGTATGCGATACGTTGGCTGTGTGATAAGTGAAGCACACGTGCGTCTGGTTGGCTGGCTGCTGAAGGCAGGAAATGTTTAGTTTTTCATTACCAGCGACGTGTCGCGGTGATGGACCGGCCCGGCCCGGCCCGGGGCGCCACCACTCTTGATCTCATTTTCAAACGACAAGAGGAAGCGGATGTCGCCGCAGTATAATGCATCTCGTGAATCATCTCAAGTACCTCGCGAGGTTTCTCGAGGGGTTCGAGACCGAAAACATCTAGCGGATCGTCTTAGATTCTTCAAGTTAAATAGAATTATACTTTGCCGCCTTTCGGGTCATGGACCAGAACATCTCGTTAAACATCGTCCTCAGAGACTGTGAAATGCCATAAAACGTATCAAGATAAATAGGAAAATGGTGTAAAAAATTCCAGAATATAAATTCAGAATCTAACGCAGGTGTATCAAGATGGCAGCGGACACCTTGAGGAAACACCTCGAGTCAGAGAGCGAGTTGCTACATACATCACCTCAGATCCAAGGGAGACTCATATCATAAAACACAAGATAGAGGAAAGAACTCATGTACCAATCTGACAAAGATCGAATTGATAATATCTGAACTTTAACGGTGGTCGACTCATTTGATCCGGAACCGATTCATTTCGACAGAGGTCGAATCATCTCGAACCACTAACCCACCCCGTCTCGTTGAACACCACTTCCCCGAGATCCAGATCGAGGCCAAAAGCACACGAGAGGGGGCTGCCTCCTGCCTGTCTGCCTCCGCTGGGGACGTTGAGTACCCGCGCTCCCTCCTCTGCCTCCGTCCTGCTGTTCACGGCAGCTTCGGTCCGCTTCAGATTCGTTCCGCTGCCAGTTTTAAAATGGTCTCGGGATCGCGTGGGTGGCAAGAGCAAATGCGGTGGACTACTGCCAACCTATAAGCAATTTCAAGGTTCGTCAGGAAAAGTGGAAATCAAACGTGAGTCTCGAAAAGTCTATCGAAGAACTTTTGAAGGGATGACTTAAAACTGACTTTTACACACACACACACACAGACACACACACGCTGAAGCACAAAATGGTACTCAACACTCACGCTTGCTGCAAGGTACTGGTGGTGGGGGTCTACAGTTTTCACAGTGGGAAATTAAGAAGTGGTGTCGTGTGGCGGTAGTGGTGGTGGTGACGTGTGTTGGTAACGATGGTGGTGAAAACAGTGTCTTACGCGTTGGCGGTGGTTGTGGTGGGAACGGCATTGGGTCATGCATGGTGGGGGGAGGAGGAGGGGGGGTCACAGGGGCGTGTGAGGGGGGGGGGTGAGTGTTCATACGTGGGCGGGGACGGTCGGTGTGGCCAGCCTGGTATAAGCTGACAGAAGAAAGTGTTCCAAGTGTGTGGGCGGCGTCTTGTTTGTTGGCGGGCCAGCAAGGTCTCCCAGGTGGGCGGAGGAGGAAGAAGAGGAGGAGGAGGAGGAGAAGGAAGAAGAAGAACGGAACGGAATATAAGTAGTTTGGAAAGTCGGGTGTACTACGTGGAGGGTTGGGAGAGGAATGTGGGGGTGGAGGAATCATGTGAGTGAGGGAATCATGACACGAGTGTGGGCGGCGAAATCACGCGTCCTCTGTAGGTCATTCAGGCAACAGTTTTGGGAAAGATTCTGGCACAGGCGTCTGTACACAGTGATGCAGGCTTGTCGCATGAGATTCCTTTCAGCTTAAACTTTACCTCAGCCACACACGACAATCATACCCACTTGTTATATAGATTCGCTGAACGCGTCCCCCACCCCGTGTTGTCACAGACTTTCATTACACTGGGACTGAAGAATTCCCGACGACGTGAAGATCTTATGTGAAGCTAAAGCCTCCAGCAGGCACCATGTACACCACGCTGTGCAGCGTCACGAGACCAGAACAGGCGGGGTGTGTATGTGTGTGTGTATGTGTGTGTAGAGATTCAGTATGACTGGGGGAGACAATACAAATATCCGACACCCCTTACTGACTGTCTCTGAATTTATCATACGGTCTCACAAGGACAGTACCTGTGGAGAGAAATGGAGAAAATGCCATCATGAAGGATGCTTTCGATGCAATGACCGTCGATGGTCAGTCGACGTCCACCACCTTGGTAACTGTCGAATACAGGGGAAGGCTTGCAGGTGCAACGGCATGGACAGTCATACAAAATGCCAATCAATCTTACATTGAGAAGAAAAGAAGCATAACTGCAACCGAGACAACACACTGGTTCAGGAGCAACAAGACAAGGATTACGGTGGGTTACTTGTATATAATATCTGAGAGCTCTTACATTATAATAATCAACGAGAGCGTCTCCCAAGATAAACATAGAGCCAACATTCCTCTGGGAGAACCTATAAGCATGTGGGAGCAGCGGCGGCGGCGGCGGACGCCTTGCCAAGGTTTGGCGGGTTGAATAAGCGAAACTCGCTCACTTCGGGTTCGAGACTGTTCGTCTGTGCCCTACTTGCTCCGTGCAAGACCTGATGCTCGATTACGATTCAATTTGCCTTCTTGTTCCATCCAAAATGTTTTGTTTTAGGGTTTGGATGCTGTTGTCTTATTTCCAGCGCAAGACCGTAGGATCTGCAGTTGAGGAAACCTGTAAGTGATGGTGGGACGAACCACATGAGTAGCAAGGTGGTGCGGACGGGCACTGGGAGAGCCCGAGTCTGCTATCTGATAGCCCTGGACCCTGCCAAATGTCTGCCACTGCCAAACTCTACCCATCAACTCGCTCTCCACTGTCCACCGACTCGACACTCACCACTCTGCCTCGCAGCTCTCCAACTCCAATATGGCTCGTCTTGTTAGGGGAAACTATGAGTGAGGTTCGGCACCATGGACGGCAGGGTCATGGCACTGAGCAAGGCGCTAGGAGGGAGGGGGCGTGAGGCGGAAGTTGGCACCCTCCCCAGCTCCTTGCTCAGCCGGTCATGTTCAGATTTAACGCAAGTGGCGCCTGCCCGCCCTCAGGGGACACCACTACACCGCCACAAGCCGCCCTCCACCTACCCAAGTGGCAATAACATCGCACAGGTTATACAGTCTCGAAGGCTATACATTCTGGCAGGCTATACAATCACGCAGGTTATACAGGCTTGCAGGCTAACGGTACGCCCAGACGGCGTGCAGCTCAACACACAATAACACGAAAAACTGGAAAACTATCTCAGCCTGGATGGAAGCAATCTAGAAATTCAAACCAGGGTTCACATCTACCTCCCACCCTGGTACCAACTCGTCTGGAGCCATCAAATGTGGTACTGACGCGACAAATCTTGACCATTAATGTACACGGGAAAGTGTTTTACAACACCGGTGTCAATAAAGCAACACAATAAAGCACAGCACACGGGGATCATGTGCTTTACTGGAATTTAGGACATTCCTTCGTGGATCAGCGATTCGCACACCAGTGGGACGGTACACGGTGAGGCTTCCAGCTCCCTAGGCCAAGACTTACACTCTTCACACAGGACGAGCAATACAACCATACAGCCAGGCCCAGCCATACAGCCAGGCTCAGCCATACAGGCAAGGTTAGCCATAGAGACAGGCCGAGCCATACGGCTAAGGAGGGTGGTATGACCCACTCCCACAGACAGGTGGTCAATCGTGTTAAGAGAACTGTTCCCGGAGGATCACGCCCAGAGCTTGAACCCACATACTGTATGATGTAACCTGCCACCTAGTGTGGTGAGATACATACTCGTGCATCCATATCATGAACTGGTGTGGTGGGTTATGTACAATAATCATGACTCAGTTTGGTAGTGAATCATATACATTCCTGTTATGACTTAGTACAGTGGGTTGCATACATCATGACCGAGTGTGATGAATCATATGCATTCCTATTATGAAATAATCTGGACGGTTGTAAACAACGTTATCATCACTTTGGTGGATTATGTACATACTTAACATGACCTAGTGTGGCGGGTCACATACATTCCCATATTTATGTAATGTGGTGGGTTACATACATTCTCATTACCACCTAATGTGGTGCGTTAAATAAATCCCCATTTTGACTTAGCGCAATGGGTCATATACATTCCAGTCATGACTTAGTGTGGTGGATCATATACATCCTTATCATGCCCTGGTGTTCTGAGTCCTCACATGTGTCACCAGAGGGAAGGATACTCCACAATGACCCATGACCTCACGTGATGAACGACCCGCACACGACGAGATGGTCATGGGACTTACATTTTCTTGTCAAATTTTTTTTCTTTAACAGACAACCCAGTCGTGGGCCAATCAGGCCTCCTGTAATCTGTCTTTCTCATGTAAACTATTGTAACTTGATAGTACACAGCAATGTATTCTGCAAGGGAATGAAGTTGTGTGCATTACTACAAGATATTCTTTCTTTCTGTCATGTACAAAAACTGATTCCTTTTACCGCACCATCACAGAGGCTGACGAATGACCAGAGGGCTGACACAAGACTGGCACCAACTCTTAGGGTCACGTCAGGGGTAGGACCTACCCAATGGCAGACGGCAAGCACATCTGAGACCCGACCCGTAACACCTGTTACAAAATTCACATTGCCATTATATATATATATATATATATATATATATATATATATATATATATATATATATATATATCATTCCAGTTCGTTCGATGATCAGAAAGAGAAAATGGCACGAGATGGCCGGATCCCTTGGCACTGAAAGACAAGCGATAACAAGAGAGTCACGAACCGTTTAAGGCGGAGGGCCCTCGAGGTCTGGTGGAGTAGAAGACCTTAGCGACACCACTCAGCACCAGTGTAAGACCCCCTGGCCGTGTGGCCTGATAATGTGTCTATGGAAATACAATAAGCTCATATCAGTGTTGATTACTCGCACGCATATCCAGTCATGGGATCCGGTAGTAATGATTTATCATCAGAGTGAATCCTCCTTACATGTCTGGGAGGAGACGATACTACAAAATATCCCAGACGTTTGATGCTCAACATAAGAGCCGGAGGTCGTCTCGCTCGCCCACACTACGGCTTTCCATGATCCAGGAACATCACAACAGGAGTGGATCCGGACCCCTGGGAACCACCAGACGCACAGAGAGTCTGGGAAGGGAATATATAATGTCTGACTATTCAGGAAGTGAGAGTAATTCCAGCCCAAATGGGAAAGTGAATTCACCAGAGCAAATGCCAAGATATAAATAATTTTCTCGGCGTCAAAACAAAATAGTGAGAAGTGAAAGTTATCTCGCATCTATATAGTTCAAAACTAAAATTAATAAATGAGCCAGGTAAATCAACGAGGTTCATAGAAAAACGAAACTGCAATTGTGTCTGTTCAAGTATGATGCTGCAGAAATACTTTAAACTGTTCAGCGATTTAATATTAATGACAAAATTCAAGTTCTTTTTATTCCGGCGTTTAAACAGCTACAGTTGACGGATCAGCTGTCAAGCATTCTTGCCAGCCTCTCAGGCAAGCCCTGAAGGGAGCAGGTTCTGACTGTGCCTTGTCCGTCATTGTAAAGGAAAAAAAAGAATAAACTAACAGATCAAACTGTAACCACTGACGGTTCAAAAAAGTTTAATAATCTGTACGAGAGCAGGCCCTTTTAAGAGCTGTGGTCCCACAAGTGAAGAACTGCCTCCCTGCAATGTGTCATCATACATCCCCGGGAGCCTTTCTCTAAGGTTCCTGGAAGATCGAGACTGCAATTCACGCAAGAGTAAGGAAATGAGGACCTCTGGACCGAGAGCAACTTTGACAAGACTATACTCTTTTCTGTCCACTGCCGATGGTACAGCCTCGCCAAAGGCGACCTTTTACTTGCGGTGCAACCTCTAGTAAGGGGAGTCCGGTAACATCCCAGCTCCCCCCAATACTGTACAAAGAGATAATTACAAATTACACAAACACAAAGGAAACTGCTACATATCTACCATTCAGATCCACAAACACATCTAGTAGTTCTGAATGAAAAGGTTTGGTATGGCGTGTCTCACCAAAGTCAGTATATTCCCACAAATTTCTCCTACTAACCCAACACATTACCATATGGCACATGAATACATATTGTAATAATTAGGATACATCTGATGTCACTGGACACCTCCACTTCTCGCGACCTCCACTCCTCATGAGCCTTCATGTCTACAGAGAACGTGTCCTGGACTTCTCGATCTCAATATAAAGTCTCATGCTTGTGAAGTTCAGGTCTTGCCCAGGTTCGTCACGTAGTCTTGTGTATGCTACGGATGGCAGCACCAGGACGCACCAGCATCATACCCTATACATAGTGCAGGTCACCTGATACGCTGATCCCACCACCACAACTATAATGTACAGTCCCGCTCACCCCCACCGTCACCACTACTCTGTACAACTCCTTCCGTCTCCACCATCACCATTGTGTATAACTCTGACGTATGCCACCACCACACCTAATGGTTAGGGTTGGGGATCTGCTCTTTTGGTGGTTCTAATGAGTTTGTTTGTGTGACTTGTGGATGTGGTGCCGAACTGACTCCTCCCGGGTACGTGGGATCTTAGGTGGAAGGGAATGAGGCTGGCGAAGAGCTACAACAGTTATGTTCCCACCACCATTACTGCGTACAGTCCTGTTTCCTCCACCACTAATGTGTACAACTTAGTCTCCACCATCAGTACCGTGTAGAATCCTACCTGTCCCCACCAACACCACTCTGAAGTATACCTTTACCTGTCTCTACTAATTACACCAACGCACCAACACCTGAATCTCATTCGAGACTTCGAGGTACTTCACTCTCACCCGCCACCGTCACCTCCTGCCTCCAGAAATCCCTTGTCCATGTGTTGCAGTTCGCCACCAAAACCATGTCGAACCCATGCGAACTCTCACTATGGGAGCAGCTTAAACCCAACCACTGTGACCACGAGTGATACTTAGTATCACAACCTACATCTTTGAATTTATGTAAAAACTGTCTGTTTAAGAGACGCCTACCACTACACCAATCTCCCTCTCCCTTGCTTTTTGTTGCATATATTTCATCTGTGCGTTTTCATCCACAACTTATCAGCCATGCCTGTCAAAACCAACTCTACCGTACAACCCGACCTGTCCTCACCCCCTCCACTAATTCATACAAGCCTGTCTGTCCTCACCATCTCCACTAACATTTCTACATAGAGCCCTACTTTCCTCCACCTGGTACCACCATCAGTGTGCAACTCTTCCTGTCGACACCACCATCGCTATTGTGTACAGCTCTGGATGTCCCTCAGCACCACAGCCTTCCTCCTCTGTCAGTACTGAGGGCACATCATTGTCTTCCTTCTGAAACTCTAATGTTCAGCTACCAAGCCCAACAAACTACCTTAACGTCCCCAATACCAAGACTGGCCTGACAGCTACGCCTTTCCTAAACGTTGTTAAACACGTCAACTTTTTCCACCGGAGTTTAAAATCACTGAATGAGCCGAACTTGAACAGCATGCCACTTGTCGAAGACACGAGCTGTGTATACCCGTAACATCACAGTCAGGACCACTCTCACTCCTGCCGCTGTGCCTGGGCCAGATTGCGTCGGCTTGAGCCTCGCATCGCCCGGCTCTGCCGGACCCGTTACAACGAGGCTGCCTTCTCTCCTCATCAGATTTGGTCAACTGTTGTTCTTTTGTGAGAACAGCGGACTCGCAGGAGGCCTCTCTTCCCTTGAAACGATCTTTAAGGTGATTTTCTTGTAATACTGGACAAAGAGAGAGAAAAAATGTCGATGCCGTGGCCATGGAGCCAAGCAGGGGCTCGAGTGGCAACTGAACTATTATTACTTGTGGGTTCAGACGCTGTGCGAGAGCCATGTCTGGGAAGGAAGGACTTGTACGTTCCTTTACCTATGGAATGTATCATTTCTTATTTAGGGTTGCATTATGCAATGAGGCTTGCTGGTACACTCCGCACGGGAAGGACTAGTGAAGGCAATACTTTAGGGGTGTCATTTGCACAGAATGAAACATGAATTATGAATTTCTAACTTAGTTCCTTGGAAGTAAAGATATTAGACTTTGTGCTAAATTGATGAAGTTACAACGTCTTTCCACTTTGAGACATAGACTATGACTATTGGCCTCGTTCCTATGAGACTCGAGAGTTTAAAGGACTGAGGAGTGGCCGGGGCGCGGGTGAGGCAATACTAGACCAGAGCAGAGGAGGCGATGGGCACCCCGCCTCCCCTCCGCCACAAGGCTCCTGCAACAACTATCAAGACTGAGAGGGAGGAACACTTGCTGCCCGGTGCGCTGCAGGCCGTGCTGACGGGGGCCGGCCTGGGGGAAGAACACTCCTGCATCACACAGACGAACACTTACACTGTCTTGCACTTGGAACACTTATGGCCGCGCGCAACACTGAACACTCACACGTATACTCCAGCGGACGAGCCGGCACTGTCCCCGGCGAAGGTTATTTCATAGATTAGTCAGGCTTTGTTCTATTGCCGAAATACACACCGTAACACTTGTGGAGGCTTGGTGTTGGGCCGAGCGGAGGAAGGTTAGCCTTGTCGGGGGATCGGACTGGGCAGCGGGGCGACTGCTCTCCAAGAGCCCAGCTGGCCTGCACACACGTAAATGGCGGCACACCACCTCTGGCTACCAGATACCTGCAGCCCGCCGGCCCCCGCTCCTCACGCCCTCATGTACAACATTATTTACTGATTTCCCGACTCCCTCTCATCCCACGCGAACCGCCATACCCTCAGCAGGCAGGGGTCCCTGGGCCAGTCCTAATGCACCCTGAAATCGGACAAGAATGTTCTCCAGGTCATTATGCTGTTGTGTAATGATCGTGTTTTTAGCGGTGTGCGGCAGCCGGTCCCCCCTCCCCCCCCTCCAGCCAAAATGGGAGCGGCCCGGGTGCTATTTTGGTGACCGGCTCCCACCGCCACCGACACCAAGTATTTGTAAACACGCCATCACCTTATACCCAACCAGTGTGCCATCCCCGGCCTGCCATGCCATGCTGCACGTGTCCAGGTAGTCAGCACCTCCCTCCGTCCTGACCTGAGATGACCCCGGCTGACCGAGTGGGCGTGGGAGAGGGACGGCGACCTGGCTGGCCAGGTCAGTCGGCCGACAGTTTGGCTGGCTGGCTGGGCTGCTCCCAGGACCCCGCGCGTCACGCTGCCCCCAGCCCTCCCCCAGCTACCCCAGGACCCGGACTGACTGCCACAATACCGCAGTTCCAGCAATTCAGTTTGCTTGATAGTAAAGTTGTAAGCACACAGCAGACGCAGAGCTTATCACCACCGGAAATAAAAAAGAATAAATAGAAAAAAAAAAAATTCATCAAGGATGGTGGACGCTACCAAACCTTGAAGACTGGAGAGTTCCGGGTGCAGAACCATGAAGGGAAAGACACCTCTGGAACATACTTCGGGGCGATTGAGGTGAAGAACAAAACTTCCAATGACAAAAAGACACTATCTAAGCTGCATGAGCATCACAAGATCTTCCCGGCGCCTGCAGGACACAAGACCCCGATGCATGAAGAACATAGTAACTTACCAATGCATCAAGAACATAAGAACTTCCCAGTGTATGGAGAGCAAAAGATCTGTCTGGTACCTGTATAATACATCTCTTAAATCCTAAAGAACATCAAAACACCCGACGCCTGACTTACACACATCCTGAAGACCAAAGACCTCTGGGCCCTGAAGATCACGGACCTCTGGTCCCTGAAGACCAAAGACCTCTGGTCTTTGAAGACAAGATACCTTTAGTCCTTGAGGATCACAGACCTTTGGTCCTTGGGGGAAGAAAGATCCCTGAAACAGATTTTCCCTGTTCCCCAGCAGTAGTCAAGAACCATTGGATTGTAAAACATCTGATGCAATTCATCTAGAAATATTAATAAACCTGTATTACACATTAACTCTAATCTCAGGTCCTTATTGGGACGCTATCATCTGTCAAAGCCACGAGAAGACACAAGCACGTGAGACGCTCAGGACGAACGCAGGCACAAAATGCTCAACATACTCGTCAATATACTCTCTTTAATGACTCAGGGAAGGACAATGATGCATAGTTCATGCGTCCGGTAAAGCCGGTGAACTAAAAAAAACTGAAATAAGCGGAATAGCAGAGGAATTAAAAGCTCAAACAACCTCCAATGTGACTTGACAAAAATGTTAAGCGTTTAATCTGTCTGAAAACGATGGTGAAGCTGCGAAGAGTTTCGAAACAATACAGTCCTTCTCCGCTGTTACCATGGTGACCTGTGTTCCTGGTGGCGCGTGCGTGTCCAACTGATCGTATAACTACCGTCGACCCAGTTTTCTTGGCAATGCACGTACCATTTATTCACAATCAGATTCTCTTAAAACCACGAGGAGGTTCCGATGTATAAGTCCTCTTTAACTCACTCGTACACATCTCATCACACTTAGAAAACACAGACAAATCCTGCCGATGGCCACACAATAATCATGTGACGCAGCAGCTTGCCTAGTATTGCGTGATCTAGCTTAGTGGTGGGGGTACGCAAGCAGCCAGCTCTTGGAAGCAAAAGCCAAAGTAATATCAACAGAAGAGGGAAAGTGAACCAACATTGCGGCATAGGGCAAGGGGGTCAAGTTTGGAAGTTAGCCTGGAACAGTTTATAAGTCGGATCGCTTTTGACTCAACTCTGTCAAGTAAGGAAACAGAGCTAGAACCACCCCAAATGTGGG
>JAYMFT010386604.1:8261-20057 GCA_038088735.1 Panulirus argus | reverse complement strand
TTTTTAACAGTTTACGCTTTATTATTTTCTTAATCGATGATGGGGTGATACCTAGTTCCTTTTAATGATTGCTTGGCTTAACTTAAAGCTCCTTCCACCGCCCCTCCCCACTCAGTTATTTTTTTTAATCCATGATTATACAGACGGAAAAAAAGAAAGTCCAATTTCCCAGTTTATTCCAAACTTACAGTAAGCTGGTTGGAGGTAATAAGGCTAAACTGTTTGGAGCTGATCCCTGCCTTTGTAATGTACCACCCAAAACTGTATATTCCCCATCCACCAGGGCATTTTGCAGTGACCTCCCTCCCCCCCTAGATAGTGTCCCCACCAGCAAGCGACCAGGCGTCGAGGACTAATGTAGCCTACAGCCCGTTATTACTTACCATTACTAGATATTTGTTACCCCGGAGTCAGCAGTGCCATAAAATCTCGTTTTCTGTGTTGTTTACTACGCAGGGGGGAACACCTTTTTCTAATTTTCAACATTGCAGGAACTGCTATCGCCCGCTGTAATTCAGACTTCAGCAACAGTTTAATGACAAGAGATACAGGACCCCGTGCCTATATCTCGAGCGAATTATATCTGATATCTTTTCTTAGCGAAAATAGACGTAGTTTAATCTCCTTTTCCCCAGCCGGAATTCGCTTGTTCATTCTCAGTAAGGTTGTAACTTTCGGATGTATATCACTGATTTTGGCCAGTGTGTCTGGGTTTTATGGACGTTGATAATCGGTATGAGGGCGCGACTATATTATGATTAGCCAGTCATGCGGATTTTAGCCGAAATTGCAATGCAGGGTCGGTAATGCGCGGATTACTGCCCGCGGAGGGATTCCAGTACAGTGCGCGTTGCATGAGAGTTAACCGATTTTCGTGGTAGGCAAGGTGCTCCATCTGATAACATTATCAGAATGGTTTATTACACACGCCAGTGCTCTCTGATCAGGCGGCTGCCTCGTAATGTTATTCGGTTGTGTCACGCATAATTCTTGGATGTAATGCCATCAACTTATTGACTAAACAATGAGCAGAAAGTCGTAGACACACATATGATCTACAGATTTATATTTGGTTGTTGTATATGTCACGTTCACCAGTTCTGTGGCTGTTTTGGTTCCTTCTCTTGCAACGGCCCGTTTTCTTATTTGTTTTGTCTGTCTTTGTCAAGATTCTCCTGATCCAAGTCTAGCTGGCAGGGGCTCCTGCTATTGATAGCCCGTTCTCTAGATGTATGGGTCTTATCTTTTGGCTCTGTTATGCCACTACTCATGCATCGAGTGTAATTGTATATATTGCATGTGGTTTATCTAGTTGGTTGGTTGTTTGGATTTTTATGCCTATCAGTCGTCAATGTCTAAGTATAACCACCATAAACAAAAAGTGAACACCTTGTTCACCATACAACTGGTTTCACGTGACGAGTGGTGTACCACAAGGCTCTAGTCCTGGGTCCCATACTGTTCATCATCTACATCATCGCCCGGGGGACTGGTCTCACCAATAGAATTTCGTAATTTGCTTACTGTAGGAAATTAAGAAATATAGCCCAGTCAAATTGAAGACTGCCTGAAGATTCAGAGGGATTTAGTTGAACTGATGGAAGAGGGAAGAGACATGGCAGATGGATTTCACCGAAGCAATACACTAAGTAATGCACAGTGGTGCTGAAATAATGAATCACAAATACGAAATGCTTGGTTAGCCATTAGCTGAAGTTAGAGAAGAAAAAAGACCGTAAGATGATTATCAGTAGTGACCTTATGTATGCAAAACAGTTCCTGGATGCATTCAATAAAGCCAATAGGATATCAGGATTCATAGCTTGGTTTATGAATTAACGATACACAACAGTACCCATCTTCAAAATGTCTTTGATCACAGGTCACTTGGTATAGGATGTTTGATTTTGGTCACCAAACCAGAGATGAAGAAAAAAACTACAATTCAAAGAAAAGCATCCAAACAAATAATCCTCTAGAGGAAAGACTCACAGACCTAAGATTTATCCTCTCTGGAAAAGACATTCCAGACTTCGAAGTGATCTAAAAGAAGCTTGCAGATTACAAAATAGTTTCGAAAAAGAAACATACTGAAATTTCGCATTTGACATTTTACGTTTCCTGATATAACGTTACGAGGGTTAAAGGGTAACGTTATAGCAACATGAGCGAAAGTCCTTCCAGCCGTAGGAACGCTGGGATAAACTCATGAGAAATATACATAATTACGGCAACAGTACAACTCTCCCAGGTTATTGATAATGATTATGTGGGATTCCCAGGATAGAGTGGAGGACATGGTTATCCCCTTTATGTTTATGTCTTTTCAAGGTTGAAATTGCTTTGAAATTGAATGATGTTTAGAACGAGATATCGGGAGAGAGTGCGTTTTAGGACCACTGAATGTAGTCAGGTTACGTTTCCCCATTCATAGATGTTGCATGAGTCCGATCTAAGCGATGTGTGAGAAAGACGCCGAATGTTAGAGCGAGAATGGATGGATGAGAGAGTTGAGGTATGTAGAGTGGAACCCTCATCATAAGATTAAATAAGGTTAGAGAGTGAAGATAGATTAATTATGGTGTGAAGATAGCGAGAAGGGAATAGGATAGAACCCTTAAAATCACTACTTGAGAACAGGATAGAACCCTCAAAACCATCACTTTGAAATAGGTTAGAACCCTAAAAACCACTACTTGGGAATAGAACAGAGCCCTTAAAACCACCACTTGAGAATGGGATAGAACCCTGAAAATCGCCACTTGGGAATAGGATAGAACCTGCAAAACTGCCACTTGGAAATGATAGAACCCTGAAAAACCACCCCTTAGGAATAGGATAGAACCCTCAGAACCACCACTCGAGAATAGAATAGAACCCTCAAAACCACTATATGGGAATAGGATAGAACCCTCAAAATCACCACTTGGGAATAGGATAGAACCTCAAAATCACCACTTGGGAATAGGATAGAACCTCAAAATCACCACTTGGGAATAGGATAGAACGCTGAAAACCACCACTTGAGAACAGGATTGAACCCTCAAAACCACCTCCTGGGAATAGGATAGAATCCTGAACACCACTTTTGATAGGATAAGATGGGGGCTTTTATTTATCCATCAGCGACTGTTGCAGTGCAACGGCCAGAGAGGGAACTGTGCTTTAGGGAACACATACAAGCAGGGAGTACAGAAAGGAAAGCCTTATTGCCACACCCTGTCAAATGCTTTGGAGATGTCGAGGACGGCGACAAAAGTTTGCACCAAAAATCTCTTTAAGACAGGAGGAGGACCAGAGGTGAATCGCATTGGAGAGAGATCACCAGTTAACCTGACCCTGCGAATTCCATAATGAGTGATCCGAGAGAAGGGGAACGAGAATGCGTCTGAGGCATCGAGTTAAAGGAGAGTTTCAGAAGTCTCTGGAGACAGCAGACATGAGAACAATTGGAGCGTCAGTTGGAAGAATTTAGAACGGACTCCGCTCATAGAAAACGACTGCAGCAAGGCATTACTTCCCACAGTCTCCCCAGCCGAGACTAAACCTCATATATTAGCGCCAGAGCTACGACTAAGCCGAATCAGGTTCGGCTAATTCCTCGTAAGCGGGATTTGTGCAGTGACGAGCTTTTCCGCGTAAGGCGGCCACCCACCCGCCAGCCTAGCTCTGCGGTAGTCTAGCCTGCCTGACTCTTGGAACTCCCTGACGAAGCGCGCTAGCCATTGTCTGGCGGGGTACGGAATGTGAGTGCTACTAACCAATGTGCAGAAGCAATGTAATTGTGCAGATTTGATAGGATATACTAATGTATAGAAGCAGTGTAATTGTAGATTTAATAGGATATAGATATAAAAAATAATTGCTTTCTTGTTATTTCTAATTATTATTTTTTAATGAAAACATGTTGGCTCTTTCTCCCTCTCAAAATAAATATAGTACCTATGATGACAATATCAAATGAACATTTGCGTGTCATGAACTTTCTGTATTCTACAAAAGACTTAAATTTAATATCCACCATGAGGCGAAATCAAATCACGAAGTGAAATTACATGTCATCAAATCAAACCACAAAGGGAATTCAAACCTGGTTCGGTGGAATTGTGGAATCCGAGTTGGCGTAGGAAAGGCCACGAAATATTGTCACGCTTGTGGCCTGTTCCGACTCCTTTTTTAGAATTCATCGTAGGACACGGGATTATAGTCAACTTACCTTCGATTCCTTTCCCTTTTGTCATTGTGAAGACCTCTTTAAGGTGTTGGTGCTTAATTTCGTAGACACTTTAACGGTGTTATGAAACCACGAGGAAAATCTAACGCAAGAAGTTCCCAAGTGCACTTTCGTGTAGTGATCACATCGTGAGAAGAGACGTAGCTAAGACGTCTCTTCCTTGTATATCAACTGACTGTTCTACGTCTTCTATCTCATTTTTTTCTAATCTCCCCCGACGATGTGATCATCAGACGAAAGTGCACTTGGGAACTTACCGTGTTTCATTTTCCTCGTGGTTTTATGCATATACTAGATCACGTGCACCATTGTGACCTCTAGTAATAAAAGACTAAGAAAAGTATTATATATGTGGAATGGTGAATTAAGAATTCATGTGTATGATACTCAAAGATAATTCAGGGCAATGCATTGAAATTCTACTGCAGCCTCACTTAAAAAGAATTGCATTAGAAAGAGAGTGAAGTAATTTCCCAGGTCGTTACGTCAACGGAATTCATGTTGAGAATGTCACGTCATAACAGTTTTGACTTTTATGTGAATCCTGGAAATGAATTAAGTATAGTATGTTAATGCACTGACGACGTGATAATATTTTTTTTATAAGCATATGGACATTTAAGTTTAAAATGTAGGTGGCGTGAAAAGTAAATAATAATAGTAATAGTAATAATAATGATAATAAAACATTTATTGTATATGGATTACAGTACTAAATGTTGACAAAATCTTCATGTGTGTTTCTATAAGTGACACAGACACTCTTACATTAACGTTTATCAATTAGTACTTTATTATCAACTTGAGCCATCTTGACCCAAGGGTAGCACAAGCGATGCAACCGATCCATCATTATATTCTTATACGGAGTAGATTCCTGGAAAGAAATTGCTAATTTCTCTTCTGATTTTCTGAGACAGGATTGGAAAGAGTCACGGTGATCGACATTTGCAGTAATCATGTATATGGATGTTATGAAGACACTGTTGAAAAGTGGGTCTTGGCTCCTGAATGTATAGTGTGCCAGATGTAAGAACAACTTTTCCTTGTTAATCATGCGATTTGGCAAAGGAAGAGCACTTAAATCAACCGTGGATATTAGGTGAAGTCAGTTGCGAATACATACTTCTAAATCCAGTAATTTGTAGGAAAACTGGTTTCAGCTGAGTAGTGGTGGAAAGTAGTCCAAAATGTGTAAGACGTTCTGTTCTACTTAACAATATATCTATAGATATGAACATTCTATGATGGATTTTTAATTTTTTAATTTCTGTTATTTCCAATCACCCACCAGACTTTTCTACGGGTGAAAGTTCTCGAAATTGTATTGACATTTTCGAAATTTATTGCTTTCTGTATTACGCATTATTTCGATAACCATTTTATTCCTAATTAATATGTTTCACTCTCTGTTTGTTCCAAGGGATTTTTTTATATAAAGAATTTAATGAGAGTTTATTTTACATTTCAAAGTATTCAAGTATTGGAACGCCTCGGATACCTGAAGCTCCTTCGGTACCAGAATATTTATTAAAAGATTTACGTCTAATAATCTTGTAGTTAATCATAGTAACGCTGGGAATATGGCGTTATGTATCAACATTGATCATAACAAAATTAGGCAAACTATAAACATTTTTCGTGATGCGGATTATTGTGCATTGTTTATAGGTGAGCTTGTTCGTTTCATAAATTTCTTGATATGATTATGAAAATTGCTACAACGGTGGATGATCTATGTCTTTAGTCATAACACGTTCATAGAAGGATTTAATGAAAATAGGGATTTTTTTGTCATTACCTTAGAGCTTGCTTCACTAACTACGGCTTTCGTTCATAGTAAATAATTCTCCAACCTAGAATTTTTCCTTCATTATTGTCTAATTGAATATAGATAGTGGTAGATGGATAGACACATAGAAAATCAACAACTTTTTCCATCAAATTATAAACGTAGCGGCTGTATCCCTTTAATATGAAACCTAGCGGCCGAGCAGGAAACTCTAACAACCCCCAAATGTCCAGCTGACTCTTATTGTTTACCCACGAACTGCTGGGCTAGGCTAGCCAGTTGCTACCAAGGCGTCACGGACACCGATCCAACTTGGCCCAGGTACGTACGTGGCCGTGGGACTTACAACCTCGGTCATTAAGTACACGCAAGACGCACTGGGCGTCAGGGAAATGTGTTTGCGTAAAGGAAGAGGCGACTGCCTGATTGTGAGAAGGTAGACGAGTGAAAGCAGTCATCATTCACGACAAAGGCTTTATTGTTTTTTGTTGAGTAACATTGACATATGTTCCCGCGGTCCGACCCCAAAAAAATCTAATAAGTAGTAAAAGAAAATTGATTATCATGAAGTTCCCAGAAAATGTAAAATTTAATCTATAATTGAATGACCACCAGAGCTGTGAGGCGATCCATATATATTTTGGCTTGACGTCCTTTGATATCGTATTACAGTACGTGTAACGCATTCCTGCCAAGTAAGTAGTAAATTATACGGCATCGTAATGCGGAAGTTCAGAGCAAGTTGCGAAACGCTATTCCCTTGACTATCCGACTCAAAGAGCTTGTGTTGTAGACGATGCAGCAGACGACGGAACCTTGACGTCGGGGAAGGTTACGTTGAGTGGTCAACAGAGACTTGGTTCTTCCAAGAGACGTCAGTGATCATTGGTTACTCGTAATTTTCCTAATTTTTTAATTAATTATGACTCTTTTATCGGATCATTCAAGCTGGTTAATTGTTAAGTGGTATTAGAGGGTAGTGATGCTGGTAGGTGGTTTTAGTGGGTGATGGGGGGAGGTAGTGGTGGTGGTGGTACTGGCGTATGATAGTCGTGGTTGGTATTGGTGGTGATTCTAGTGGTTGGTATTGTTGGTGGTGGTACTGATAGGTGGTACTGGCGTGTCGTAGTGGTAGTGGTGGTGGCACGATGGTGGTATTACTGGTTGGTGATAGTGGTGGTTGTGGTGGTACTATTGAGTGGTAATGGTAGTCGTGATACTGAAGGTTGATAATGGTTACAAATAGTACCGAAATGGTAGTAGAGGTAGTGATGGGTGGTGTATTTAGTGTCACTGGAAGTGATAGTGGTAGTGTTGGTTGGCAGTAGTGGAGATACTGGTGGATGGTAGTGTAAATGGTACTTGGGTGGTAGTGATGGTGACTGTATTGGTGAGCAGTAATTGTGGGTGATAGTGGTGGTAATGTTGGTGGATTGTAGACGTGACATTACTGATGGATGGAACTGGTGATGGTTGTGGTAGATGGTAGTAGATGGTAGTGGTGAGTGGTAGTCATCCTTGGTGATGGTATTGGTGGGTGATGGTGATGGTGGCCTTGGTGATTGGTACTGATAGTGGTAGTGGTGCTGGTGCTTTTTGTTTGTGGTGGTATTGGGGGTGGTAGCCGTGATGGTACTGGTGAGTAGTGGTTGTCGTGGTGCCGGTGGTTGATGTACCAAAGTGACGTATGAAAAAAAGAGAGTAACTTCATCGAAGAATAGCCAGTGACACCTCTCATTTCTTTTGTTCCAATAATGCTAGGCCTGTATACTGATGTCTGACAGTAACAGTCTCTAAGTTCTTAAAGGATCGTTCCATACTTATGTTATTTTTGTGACTAGTATCGGAACATATGCTTATTATTTTTTTCTAGATTTTTTTTTCGTGCATGTAAAATAATTTTCATGGTTGAATTTGGGTTGCGTTGCGTTACGCTGTAATTTATTTACGGTAGCTTGCGTTCGCTTTGTCCACTATGGCCGCGAAAATGCGTCGTGTTTCATACATTTTTCTATCCATTACCCTTCATCCTTCGGTAGACTCACCGTGACCGTGGTACGTGAAATGCACAGCCAAATGCTCCACACGCCACAGGAGTCCATGTGCAACAAAATCACAGCGAATATCATCGCGATTAACACCGGCATCGGTTGAGGGATCATCACAGCAGCGTCTTGTTGGTGGTGCATCCCCGACCGATATCTGTTCAGTTCGAATGCTTCAAACGGAAGTTTACGAGCGTCGTTATTCTCAGGAATTCCACCCCACTCTCTCCCCGTGCAACGGTTCCACGAGTTATTGCATGCCGATGCAGCCCTCTCTCTGTTCGCCTAAATAATGTAAAGAAACGCTCATTCAGTTTACGTCAGACCTAACTATTCTGGGTTATCTCTGGCTTTGGTTCTCATACAAGAACGAAATTCGTTATATTTAAACCTACATTTTTCACTTGACCTTTGCAGTCGTCCTAGCTTTGTAGGGTACAAATAAGGTTGCAGAATAGGTCGAGGAGGTTAATGCGTATATTGGATGTGGAAATCATTCTCTCCTCAAAAATTTTCCATTTTTTAACAGATCATTAATAATTATGCATTGTTAAGATGTCGCAAGAGAAGGTCGTTGATTGCAATATATTTATGTACGTATTCACATACACAAGAGTGTAGAACTCTCCTCTCTCCATAACACAAATAGTAATCACACACACACACACACTGCCTTAGAGGGTGGTGTGTGGTGTGGGGGGATAGGGTAACTGCCCACCGCACCCCACTGTAGAGGGGCACCAGATCGTATTACAACTGTTGTCGAGTTGTAACGAGAATTCTAAACAGTGATTACTGATTATGGAGCATTTATTCCCACATTGTAGTTTCTTGGGAAGAGTTGAGAAAAGTTTGAATAAGATATGCCCTAAGTAGCCCTCAAACCTTCAAGCCACCGTAATAATGTTAAACTACCTACTTGATCGCTTTTTCCCTAGTATCGATGTAGCGCCAGGAACAGACGAAGAATTTTGGTCTCATTCGTTCGCGTCCATTTTCTAGCCATCATTTGTAATGCACCGAAAAAAAAAAATGAAAAAAGAAAGCCTCCTCATGTCCACAGCCCCACAGACCTTTCCGTGGTTTCCCTCGGCCGCTTCATATTCCCTGGTTCGCTCGAATGACAGCGCGTTAATCCCCGTGTATACACCTCATCACTCAGTTCATTCCGTCCCACGCTGTGCACACACACACACACACACACACACGCCACTGCATGTTCAGGCCCCGAACACTCTGAGCAAATTTAACGCTGCCCTTTCATTTCGTACTCTTTGTATTTCTTCCTCTCCTCGTTCCCTCCATTTCAGACGCATGTTTACCATATTAGTCATGCTCTCCTCGCTCATCCTCTTCATATGTCCAGACCAAACCGTTTCAGCACACCCTCTTCATCTCTGTCATACATACCGCTACTTTTCCCACCACTACGCTTCTCTCTTACCCTGACGTATTGTCCTCAGGCATTTTACTCCCGGCAAATCCACACTGTTTCGTATTTTTTCCATCTGTGATCCAAACAGATCCGTCGGGACTACCATGCCATCTGACGTAACGATCTTTTCCCCCCACACAGACATCAAACTTTCTCTCTCTCTTTCCACATGCTCCTCAGTGCTCTCAGGACCTTCGTCCCCTTCTCCCACCCTGTGGCTTGCCTCAGCTCCCATGGTTCCATCCGCTGCCACGACTTCTCCCAGGTATATGAAACGCTTCACCTCTTTCATGTTATCCATTCAAACTCACACTCCAGCCAGACTGTCTCGCTAAACCTTAACGTGAAACCACTCACCGTCCTCTCTTCCTACTCGCACACATCCCTACTCTCTCTCGAGAGAGAAAATGATAACAATAAATCTCCCTTGTTTTTTGTAACATTCCTCCCAGACCATTTATATTTAGCACTTTCCGCAAAGTACCTCTGTCAACCATATCATGCTCTTCCTCCAAGATTCACAAATTCTACAAACAGTTCCCTCTCTATTTCTCACACACACTCTTGAAAGCAAACTCTTGATCCACACATCCTCTGCCACACCTGAAATCACAGTATTCCCCTCCAGTCTGAAGCGCAACCACCCTCTCAATCAGCACCTTTCCATGTAACTTCCCAGGTGTACTTAATAAATTCCTACCTGTGTATTTCGAAGATTCACTTATGTCTGAATTGCCTTTATACATTGGTGCTATACATGCACTCCGCCTATCCTCAGGCACCTCATCATACATACGCTGAAAATCCTAACGAAATCAACAACACAGTCGTCCTTCTTAAGAAATTTAGCTGAAATCCTATCCAATCTAGGAGCTTTGCCATGCATTATCTTAAGTAAGATTTTCACCAACCTTTTCAGCTTTTACCAAACGATTTGTCAAGACTCTCGCTTCGCTCACCTTCACGTTCTAAACGCCCCAGACCTGGCACATTCTTGACCTCCTGCCGCTTACTCTTGTACACCTCCCAGTTATCGCACTCCTTCCCTGCGGGTAACGCCCATACACATCTCTCTTTATCCCTGACGATTAACTTCCTCCTCCCGCCACTCACTACTCTTTTTTACATGCCCACCCCAACTTCATTCCACCACTCTCCGCCCTTTCTCACATGCCCTTAGCGCGTCTTCCACATGCCAGCCACACACTTCTCTCGCACATGTAAACACTGCTCTCCAGAATACCTCCCATTCCTCACACACTCCCATAGTTTCGTTTACTCTCACCCTTTTGCCATTACCCACCCACTCTCTCTTGGTATCTCTTTACAGAAACCTCTTTATTTATTTATTTTTTAGCTCACTCGCCTTCAGCACCCTCTTCCCACTTGTATCATTTCCTTTCCTAAACCCCCTACAAATTTTCACCGTCGCCTCCACCAAGCAGTGATCAGACATCCCACTGACTACCCCTCTCAGCACGTTTACTTTTAAGAGTCTCTTGAACGCATATTTATTAGTACATTATCTAATAATGCTCCCTTACCATCGACCCTACCCACCCACGTGTAATTATGTATGTCCCTTTTAAACCAGGCATTCCCTGTTATCACTCCATTTTTCATCACACAACTCCACAAGCTGTTCAACTGTCATCGTTAACACTAATTATAACCTAAGCTGCCACATCACCCACACATGCATTCATATCGCCCATCACTCACTAATACTCGATCGCTCACATCAGCATTGCTGACACATACACTAAGCTCCTAAAACACCCGCTTCTCATCCGGACTTTTCTCGTTATCAGGGGCTTAAACACGTACAATCACCCATCTCTCACAATCCATTTTCATTTTTACCCGCCTCAGTCTTAGGGCCACTTACGTTTCACTCTTTTTAACGCATCCCACAATTTCTCCTTGCACTAACCCCCTGACTACCCCTGTGACATTCCAGATCATTCTTCCCACTTCCCCTTAAGCTTCGTTTCAACTCTGATTCCTCTCACCAGACACGCTACATATCTCCTCCCTCCTTCTCATCCGGGGCACATATACATACAAGGTTACATGAAAGGGGAACGTGGGTGTAAAAGTATTCTCCGTGACGCTCAGACAGGAATCACATACGGGCTCCCATGCGTATGTGGTTAGCGAAGTTAACCATCATGATTCATGCACTGGCCACTGGGTTCAAGTCCTGGGCACGGGAGTCGGCCCAAAGCTAATATATATATATATATATATATATATATATATATATATATATATATATATATATATATAT
>JAYMFT010386593.1:0-20057 GCA_038088735.1 Panulirus argus | reverse complement strand
ACCATCCTTAATTAGGGCCTTCCGTACCCTACTGCTGGTAGTACTGCCCTTCCCACTACCCCCATCCCAAAGCTCCCCCCCCCCCCCCCCAACAACCCCCACCCCCCCCCCCCCCCCCCACCCCATGCACCCTCGGCCACTGGAGACGGTCAGTCACAGGCAAGCTGAGAAGAGAGAGAGAGAGAAGAGAGTCGTTGTGCTGTGACACTCGTGACCACACCAGCCACCAGAAGGGGTCCTCTCCCCCCCCCCCCGGTACGACCACTCAGGAGGTCAAGTCAGAGATAACGCCATCATACTCAGGGATCGTGATGTCTTGCTCAAGGGCCGGACAGTCCTGCTCAGAGTATCAGTGAAGGAAAGTACCTCCCTATGGCGGCGTAGAACCTCTTCTACGCAAACTGTACCCGAGTCTTTCGTTATCACTCAATAATGATAATAACAGTTACGGGTTCTGAAGAGGGAGCTGTGGTTTCGGCGCATCACACACGACGGCGCGTGTATGGGTGTGGCCTTTCTTCGTCTGTTCCCTGGCACCATCTAGCTAACGTGAGAAAAGGCCATCAAGTATAATTGATTAATAGATAAACAAATAAATATATAAATAATAATAATAATAATAATAATAATAATAACAATAACAATAACAATGATAATAATAATAGTAATAACAGTGTGGGAGGCTGGCCAGTCAGATGGCCTCATCTCGCTGGTCAACACATCGTCTCCTGAAATTATCAGCCGCACTGAAATTATCAGCCGCAAATCCCTCAACCTTCCCAACCATCGTTACATCTGTCGTTAAATGGTTACCAGACGAGGCAATTACATCATCGCCATCCCAGGGGGTGGGCGGTCGTTTCAGTCAATTACATGAGTACAGTAAAGTGTCGTACCGGAAAGTGGTCAGTGACGTCAGCCCCACAATAGAGTCCGGCCGCAGGGGCCCGAGTCTGAGCCTTATGGAACACAGTCCAACGAGAGTGGTGCGCGACCCCCATACCCCCTCTGCTGGTGATGGTGAGGGTGGTGCGCGACCCTCAGTCCCCCCTCCCCTCCCCTACTGCTGATGAATACTGGAGGTGCGGCCGCACGTGACCTTTGGTGAGGGAGATGCGGCCTCTCCTGCCGACCCTGACACACCACCCCTCCCCCTGTGTCACGACCCTCCTGCTACCACCCACCCCAAGTCAAGGCCCCTGGTCGTCCCCCCCCCCCCCACTCACCTGCTTGCTTCAGGATAACCAAGTCAAGAGGAGGAGAGACGGCCTTCCAAGCTCCTGAGCTGCCTCCTTGTCTCTGGCAATGTGAACTATTCGGGAGGAAGGGAACTCTTCACACTTCTGGCAAAGTGCCTTCTGCCGTGCAGTTGGGAGGGAGAAAACCATCCTCAGGTTAACCATATGCTTAAGACCCTAGATAGTGGTGAGTGGGAACGAGCCTTCTGCTCTACAATTCTGCCTCCATCTATAGTGGTGGGCGGGAACGAGCCTTCTGTTCTGCTATCCTATCTCTCCATCTATAGTAGGGGGTGGGAAGGAGCCCTCTCATCTACCATCCTATCCATAGGCATACAGATTGTAAACTTGAGCTCCCATTACCGTCCTGCTGCAGATAACCTCGTTATCGACCCACAGGTCTTGTGTTATGTAGCCTCCCCGTGAGATGACTCTCCCACGGGCACAGCTCCTGCAGGAGGCGGAGGGGGACCCGGCAGGTTAACTGTCTTAGATAATTATAATCACCCCAGGCATCCCCGGCGGGTCCTGCGGCAGTAGGGTGGGCGGCTGGCCTGCTGGTGGGCCGGGAGACCGTCGCCGCCGCCCACAGTAACTGGAGCGCGTTATGTTGTAGGTTGTAACACGGGCGTGAGCAGCAGCTGATCACTAGCCACACTCCCAGCCAAATGCCATGCATACAGCACAGAGGAAACCATCTTATCGTGGTATATTTCTTTAACTCTCTCTCTCTCTCTCTCTCTTACAGTGATCGAAATGGCACGGGTAAAATCATACCCTACGTAAATGCCATCCCGGAAAAAAAAGTAATGGGTTGTAGAAATCATCATGACTCAGCAGGACTTTGTAGAACTGAGTCTAAAAGGCATAAAAGTTACGGTGCAGGACGAGGGAGAAAGACAACACAAGGAAGAGAATTCCACATCACAGCTGTTGGAGGAGAGGAAGAAAACAAGTTGCGGTCAAATCAGCACATTTTCTTTACATGAAGGTGCGCGTGCTTGACTCTGCCGAGGATCAGCTTGGCAGTGATTCTGAGCAGAAAGGAAAGTAGAGTGGTGATTCAGGGTAAGAGAAGATTCGTCGAGCGTACGCTCTTCCTCTGCTGAGTCAGGCATCAGAGCAGGAGCGATCAACCCATTACTGGACGGAAAAACATTGAGATGGGATGTGCTACTCCATCCTGGCGAGGACAACCTCCGCTATACGTTCAGCACAACTGGGCACATCCGGCCAGCGAACCACAATCTGTCCCATGGAAAGGCATTAAATAAACCGATTAGGGATGACTGTCGGGCTCTCCTGAAGTGCCAAGCTTTGCGTTAGAACGGCGTATGGAAGGTGCGTGTGCCCAGTCAGGGGGAACATAAATATGATTGTAGTTGGAGGACACGAATGGGGAAAAAACAGTGTATGTAGACTTGCAGGGTTCAGAAATAAATGCAGTCGAGTGTTTTGGAAGTGATCGTGACGATAGGGAACAAATAACAAAACAATCAAGCACGTAAGGTGCATGATTATTTGTTCCAGACTGTTAGAAGGGAGAGAGAATGGTCCTCAGCTCCGCCGGGATCATCTCAGGTACACCTTAACCAATCCTTGAGGTGTGTATTGAAATCCTGCGCACAGAGGCTTTCGGCGCCGCGTGGATGCGAAGAGATTAATTCCTCGTGACAGAAAACCAAAGAGATGTAAACAGTTGGGGAAAATTGGAGGAAAAGGGAAATATATGAAACACACACAAAAAAAAAGATATAAAGTAGATCAATCTTAAGCCAGACACCATCAGAGTTGGGGGACTCAACATCCTAGAGGGGAGCAATGCGAGTCTTTTTATTACAGTCGGCAGAGACTCCACGCTCGGAGCGGAAACGATGGTGGAGATTAAAGTCATACATCTTACAGTGTAGAAAAGAAGTAGCCTTTCTCTCCTCCTCTACGGTAATACAATCTCTTATTTCACAGTACAGCTTTTCAATTTCATTATCCAATTTCGGTGTTTTTGTCTTTTATGCAAATCCTGACAATAAACAAGTGAACACAGATTAAACCAGGGTTCTCTCAGAATATTACCATTACTGTGAAGCCGGGGCGAATATTCGTTGGTTTTCGTAGTACTTGGCAACACGCTGGCGTGACGTCATGTGTCAACACTGGCCTGAACAGCGGCCACCGAACGCCCATATTCACGCTGCTATGGGGAGCCAAGTGGCCGAACGTTCCCCAGTAAAGGCCTCAATTTTCGAGACAAAAAGATGGTGAACTGCGTCTGTTTACCGAGAAAGATTGGAATTACCAGAATAACAAGGCCGTGGGAGGCATCGTATGGGAAGGCATCTACAATGCAGACGTTAGAACGGGGCCTTCATGCCCGCCAAAATTATTCCCCTCCCTCGTTGGCTTACCAAGCTTCATCCACCGCTGGATCTACCCCCTGCCCTTACTCCTCCATGGTGACTGGGACACTGCAATATCCGAGTACATTACCTTGTGGAACCTGATGACGTAATTTGTAGGAGGGTTCTGAAGGACGAGGCAAACGCGGCAGAGAATCATGGCAGGCGGCATCGTCGTCCTGCCCGAAGCTAAGAAAGGATGCTGGTGTGTCCCGTCCTGTGACCAGCCCCCCCCACAGGCCGAGGCCCAGAGAGGACTGCTGGTATGTCCCGCTACGTGACCACCTCACGGCGAAGCCAGGAGACGATTGCTAGTGTCCATCCAAGGCCGAGGAAAGCAGGCGACTGGTGGTATGTCCCGTCCCGTGACCACCCCAGATAGGCGGTTTAAGACAGGACATCGAGGTAAATGTGTGATGAAATGTGTCAAAGATGCGGTGACAACTGTGGCGTAGAGTTAGGACAGTGTGTTGGCTCAGCCCTGACACCATCATGGTCTCCCGGGCTGTTGAGGACGACCACTGCGTATCGTGTGGTCGTCCCACAGGTCAGAGGTCAGCACAGGAGGGGAGTGGGGGGGGGAAGGATTCCCACGCAGGAGAGAAAATTGAATCGTCAACACCAGCGCTACAGCAGTTAGCCTTATTACTGCGGCCGCCACGGTTCTAATGACCAATTAGGACTGCGGTTGACGCATGCCAACATTTACAAGGATTTCCTCTTTATATTATCCACCGTAGTTCCCATCGCCGGCGATAATAAATGACTTTATAATAATTGATATCATCTAGTGTAAGAGAGGAGAGCCGCCACCAGAGGCTGGCCGGGAGGTCCAGTCCCTTTCCCTCTCCTGCCGTCTTCATAACAATTGAATAATAAACATAAAAAGGAATGACCTACTTTCCATGAGCTAATTCAATATTGGACTTACTGACTTGCATAAACAAGAATTGTTTCCGTTACCGAGGAGGAAACAAATTTGTGAAGGGCAGAGGGAAAGCAAGATACTGTAATAGGAATATAAGATAAGTGCAGCGGGAGTCTCCCGACGATATCAGATTCTTGTTTGGTTCCAGTGATGACTTTGGTCTTAAATCGAGCCGGTATAAACACAGTCTTGTACACCATTTTATTTTTCTTATTTCCACAAGTAAGATAGCTCATTTTCTTTTGGTACTGAATTGATAAGAATCTAAATTTATTTCCATTTGCAATTCTTATATTTCCTGATCAAAAGTGTGAGAAGAGAGACTTATGGTGGAAATTTGATTGCGCCGCCCCAGCTGTGCGTCGTTTCGGCCATGTTCTTTTCTGCCGGGAAAATACGTCACTTGCTCATTAAATTACTGCAATTTATCGTCCATCATCGCCTCAAAGGACCGAGAGAAAAACATTCCAATTTCACCAACAGACCGTCGGTGTCAGCCGTCAAAGACCGTCAGTGTCAGCCGCCACAGACCGTCGGTGTCAGCCGTCAAAGACCGTCAGTGTCAGCCGTCACAGACCGTCAGTGTCAGACAGAATCACATCGATTTCGCTGTGATCAACTTGACCCGCGGTCCTGTCAAGTGCTACTGGCCAGGTGCTGGGTAAGGTTTAATGCTTTACTCAGCAGTTTACGAGCGTTGCCATTCAAGGCACGGTCTCCACAGCATCTTCCCTCCGCCCACGAGTTCTGCAGTGCTGTGGCAGCCCTCTGCCCACCAGAATAGGATAAGAAAATGTTTTTCAGTTTAATAAAAACTTAGGATGTGCTACCTAATCAAGACCAACCTAGGATGAGCTACCTAAACCAACCTAACATAGGATGGGCTAACCTTGCCTGAGTTAGGCTAGATTATTCACACAACCCAACTTAACCTAAACCTCCTAGGCTAGGCTAGGCTACTCATTTGGTTTATGTACCACATGTTTACGACATCTATAATATACATTTAACCTCACATTTTCCCTAAACCTGAGTCTCCTGCAGCCGCTTGAGTCCCGGTAGGACAGCAGCAGTGGGGGGAAGGGTGGGGGGGGGGACGACATACCGCCTGTGCAGGTCAACTCGCTTCACTAAATTCCCATTTTCAGCATCAAAACAATTACCTTGCGAAAATATTTTTCAAAAAATCGATTTAAACGAGGGCGCAAGGATTATAATATACAGATAACTGTAGGCGCTGGTGACCGAGTTTGGGAGAGCGTGTGAGAGGAGGAAGTTGAGAGTAAATGTGAATAAAAGCAGATTTATTAACTTCAGCAGGATACAGGGGCAGATTAGTTGGGGTGTGAGTCTGAATGAGAAAAAATGGAGGAAGTGAAGTGTTTTAGATACCCGGGAGTGGACATGGCAACGAGTGGAAGCGGAAGTGCATCATAAGGGAGGTGAGGTGCCAGAGGTTCTGGGAGCACTGAATACTGTGTGGAAAGAGAGGTCGTTCTTTGGGAGGGCGAAAATGGGTAGATCTGAATGTATATAGTTCCAACGACGTTGTATGGATGCGAAACATCCATATTTATATATATATATATATATATAGAGAGAGAGAGAGAGAGAGAGAGAGAAATCTATACAATAAAAAGGCGGTCCTGTCTGTCCCTCTTTACAAACACGCCGAGGAAGTTGCTGGACACACGATGGCTGACCCCCCATACACAGTTGTCAATAATTTAACCACATCCTTGGCAGGGTAGAAACTGCTGGCTGCTGAGGTGATATAGTTTCGGGAAAATTTGATACTGGTGAGCGGGAATGTTGTACCAACAATATGAGACGTACGAGGAGGAAAATGAGAGGGGTAAATCATCATACCACTGAATTATGTCATTCCGCCGTTCTCCGACGTTGTGGGAGAGTCTGCTCAGTGTGAACCTGAGTTTTGAGGCCACTAGCTAGCTGGTCAGCGTCTGCATTCGACTGAGTCTTTGGCGTGTGGTCGTTGTAATTTCTGGCTCTCGGCAGATGCTAGTAGATCTGCGCTTCGAGGAACCATGTGTGATGGTACTTAGTTATTCTATTACCGGCAAAAGTTGGGAAGTGACCGGTGTAGGTCCGTTTTGCCTGGCCCTGCCCACCTGGGGTCAGGACCCGCCCATCTGAGGTTAGGCCCCGCCCACCTGATGAGAGCTGATTCCTAATGAGAAATTAATTGCCTCTATCCCTCCGGTACAATTTCTGCTAATTGTGAGCCTTAATTACTGGTTATGAAATTAGCGGGAGGGGAAAGTCCTGTTCACATCAGTACCCAATAAATAATGTAATGTACGTTGTACAGACTCCGCATTACAAATACAACCAAATGTAACATGTGCTTCATGACCGTACAATTCAAATGATGTCACAAGTACTTATTAGATTTCTTACTATTGTACACTGTAATTATCAAGCCTCGCCACCACGTGTTATTACATGTAACGAGTGTACAAGTAATTGAAGTACATCTTAACCAGCATTCACTATCACTGTACACAGTAAGCAGTGTACACTAACAATCTGACATTATAAATACTGATAACGGAAGGAACTCGCGTGTATATGTGCTTGGCTGTGGCTTCTGTGCATCATAACCACAAGTCTGGGAACGACAGTGGTCGGGTCACAGGTGTTCAGCAGCTGTTCTGGTCTGTCTGTGGACACGTGTGATGCTGCTGTTGGATGGTTGGGGGGGGGGGGCTGTGTGTTCCACTCGACGACAGGCAGCGCGTGACACTGCCTGACACCGCATGACACGGAGTCAGAACATAACGCCACAGAGGAGAACTAGTCATCCCATGCGGGTGGCTTGACACCAATGTACCTGCTCTCTCTCCTCCCGCTGCTGCCATGCGGGCACCACCACCACCATGAGGTCACTGACCCCCCCTCCCCCCGGCCTCATGCACACACACACACAGGTCCTCCTGAAGCCTCACCAACCATCACCTGGACCTCACCTGCCAGTTCGGGAAGAAGCTACTTTACCGACCCCGCCAACTTCATATCCTGCCGCCTGAGATCCCTCGTCCCCGAGTTGCAGGTCGTCAATATCGTCTCCATGCAGACGGCTGCACTAACAGCCCCATCCCAACCACTGTGCACGTCATCAATCACCAGCAGACTACACACTAACCTACTCCTCTGTGATTTCTTCTTGAAATAGATTTGTTTACTGGTATGGTGAGAGAATTTGTCCAGCCATCGTTTACGGGTACTGATAACCTTCGCCTTGACACCATCTGCTGCCAGTTTAATCCAGTGATCAATAACTCAGCAGCTGTGAAAAGTTTTGCCCACGTTTGTATTACGTCACCTTCCCTTTAATGTCAGACCGTTAGTTCTGGTTGCTATATATCTATGTCTGACGCGAAGACACTGTTTGATTTACCTGGTCCAAATTATCGGCATTCTGAACATTTCCTCAAGATGTCCCGGGAGTCCGTGCTTTCTCTCTCCCGGTAGTGAGTGCCTGCGTTTTCTTTTTAAAGAATTGGTTTCACATCTCTGTGTCTCTCTTCATAAAGTTTATTTCCAAAGCAACGGGATTAAAGTTGTTGCCTCTTTTTTTTCTTCATTCGTCCTAGTTCCTCTTCGCCTCTGATCACGTCTGGCGAAGAGAGCTAGACGGTGTATTCAATACCAAGTCTGACTGGAGTATTGTGAAGGGTAATCACTGTGTTTACCGTTTCGAAGCGGACATCTCTGGCGATCAGAACTCCAAGATTCTATTTACTCTCTCACGTGCAGCCAGGCATCACTGCTTTATATTAGGTCATTCCTGATCACCTTTTTGGATCTTTTTCCCCTTGCACTTCTAATACCGGCGTGCCGAAAATTTTTAATAGCAATTAAGTTTATCATCCCCAAAATCAGTTACTTTCCATTTCATTGTATTGAAATCCATTTGCTGTGTCTCTGACCACTCTATCAATACGACTAAATTCTGCTGTTGAGTCTTGTCTGGAGGTCGACGATGTAGAGGATGGAAAGCGTGGGCGCCAGGACCGAGCCCAGTGCTACCCCACTTGTCACGTGGAGCCACGTACAGGTTCCACCTCCAATGTCGTCTGCTGTAATTTCTCCTAATAATCTTTAATGTGTCAGTTTATCATTGGTTTTTGGGAGTCTAAACATACAGCACCTGAGGGGACGTTGCAATCCGTGTTTATAGAATATAATCGACTGAAGTTCCCGAGTGCTTTGGTTAAACACTTCGAACCCTGTGCATGTATTTGGTTATCACTTTACTGTCTTTTAGTTTAATGAGTTTATTTTTAGACCATTTTACCTAAACCTGGATTTAGGTAAATATCTAGGTAGTCATAGGGGCGTTTTTTTTTTTTTTGTTTTTTTTCGTTTTCTGTGCACTGGCACTCCCGTCGCCGACTACTAGTCACCCGCCACAGTTCGCTACGGCCAGTCATCGAACACATTTCCTTACTGAATTTGTTATCTGTCGCCTTCTCCCGTCATCAGTAATACAGGAGATAGGTCACCAGTCATACAGCAGAGGTCATCGGGATCAGCAGACCTGACAATCCCACTCCATCCGCCACACCTTCACTGCACTCAGGTTAGGCCCGGCTGGCCTGGTGTCTGCTGGTGCCCTCCGTCCCAGGGAACATGTCTACCGATCTGTGGTGCGTCTGACAGTAAACACTAACGCCACATGCCTGCCACTACGCACTTACTAAGGGGCAATGACCCCCCCCACCATTCCCCACCCAACACATCCTCACCTTGCGTAAACACGATAACGAAGAGGGGCACATCATATGATAAGGGGGCAGTCCCCCCTTATCACAAAAGGACCATCACATGATGCGTGGAACAATGAAGTGAAAGGAAGAGCTGTCTCTACGCTCGTTGGTTTGGGGGCCATATAAGAGGGCTGGGGCCACACACAGGAGGGCTGGGGCCACATGAAAAGGGCTGCAACTTCCCCCAGCCCTCTCCCCCTATATTTGTTTACCTAATCGTTTGTATGTTGTCATTCGTTTGTGCAGCAGCAGCAGCAGCTGGCCATCAAAGGTCAAGTACAACAAAGGGGAAAATACTGTTACCTCGTTCCATCAGCAGCCGCCCCTTTATAGCTACCCTACCCCAGCCTGTCGCTCCCCCAGGCCAACCAGCATGCTCTACCCCAGACAGGTACTTGTGCCAGGTACCCGGACCAAGTATCGGATGGTATCTGAGCCAGGTACTGGAAGGTACCTGACCCTAGTAATACAATATGAATATTGTATTTGCATTCATCAGATCCATTTCACTATATAACACCAAATCATATATTCATAACATGAGATTATTATCATGACAGAAGCTGCTAATGCCCATAGGACTGTCCTGCGTCCTCATGTATACCTCGAACTGGTGTACATGGAGACAGTGGCCGACCCCACATGTACACCACGGGTTGGTGTACATGAACACTATGATCGAATCTCGTTTAAATCACAAATTTCAGCTAACTGGTCATAAAGTCTTTCTTCGTGATGTGGTGTCTGAGCGGGAGATCTATAACCAATTCCTACTGTTATCTTCATATGAGCTTACCTGTAATATCCACAAAAACAGAGTCGATATCATCGACAGCTATATTTCTCGATACCAGGATTAACGCTTAGCGTTAACTAAGAGCAAGACACCCCGCCCGCCTTGCTCCTTCTGTCGCTACTGATCACAGTGTCCCTTGGAACCGCATATACGAAAAGGGAACCTCTATTTGTACTGTCTAGCGAAGATGATTTAGGAATACCAGTCATACATCATGCTTGCGATACATTTGCCTCCAAGTCTGAAAATTTATTTCGTAAAATGTGTCCACTAAATATTTTAATAAATGACCGTGACGACATTAAACTAATTCTGCTTTGCAATTTATGAGGGCCTTGGGAATCAACTATCCGGGCCCAATTTATGAGTTTAAATCATAAATGATGTGTGTGTGTGTGTGTGTGCAAGAGAGTCCCATCTACCATCGTCAGGACAGACACCTCTGGCTGACCCAGTTGACCTCTTGCCGTACGGGACATTATAATGTCCCCCCCCCCCACCCCAACCGTACCCTCACACACACAGATACACACACACACAGACACACACACTTGACCTGAGTGTGAGGTTGGCAACAGGAGTCGAGACTGAAAGACTTACCTTGGAACTCCTTCCTGGCGGCGGAGACGTTGGTGACGATGTTGGCGATGTGGCCGAGGACGGTGGCGAAGAGGAGGAGGCCGAACATGAGCTGCGTGATCTGGTAGAGGTAGTCTGTCTTGGTGCTGGCGTTGATGGAGCGCAGGTGGTGCGTCCTGTTGCCGGCCTCCCCGGGGCTCATGGTCTGCAGGTGGTGCGTGCGGTTGTTGGCCTCCTCGCTCATGGACTGCAGGTTGTGGGTGCGGTTGCTGACCTCCACGTAGATGGGGTTGCCCCCTATGGAGGTGAGACTCAAGGTGCACCAGTAGAAGACCCTGAGGTACTCCAGCACCACGTCCTCCGTGCGGTTCGTGTGGTATATGAAGTGGGGCTTGAAGCTGAAGCCGTTGTTCTTGGCGATTATGTAGAAGACGCAGGCGTTCCAGTGGAAGATGACCAGCAGGTAGTGGATGAGGCTGATGGAACGGAAGAGGTTGGGCGAGTTCGTGTGTCTCTCCGTCCGGTCCAGGAAGTGCCAGTACTTGTAGATTTTCACTAACCGAAAACATCTCAATATAGACTTAAAGTTTATGGATAAATACAGAAAGTCTAGGGGTAACAGGCATAAACAGTCTATGTAGAAGGTGGTGGAGTTCATATAGTGCTGCCTCAACTTGCGCGAGTCAGTCTGGAGGACGCCGTCTTCCAGGTAGCCCGTGCGGAAGTGGAAGAGGATGTCCAGAACGTAAATGAGATCGGCAAAATAGTCCAAACCAAACCAAACGAGAATAGTGTCTCTGTTGATTTCCTGGAAGGCGAACCGGTACACCATGACCCACAGATTGTACAAAAACGCTAAGGAGACGACCAGGGACCAGTAATAACACAGCCTCCCGGCCGGGTCGAACACAAAAGTCCACCGACAACCCGTTTTCTTTTCCGAACTACTGGTGCTGTTCTCCCACTTGTCGATCTTTATGAAGCGACTCTTGATCTCCCTCTTGCGGGCCTCTCTCGTCTTCCGGCTAATGTCCAGCTCGGAGGCGACGTGCGCGCGGTTCACGTACGAGGCGGAGAAGGAGTCGCGGGAGATGCGCTTGCGGCTGCCCAGGCTGATCTTGGAGGACACGATGTCCAGCAGGGACTGGCGGGACACCGACTTGAGGGAGCCCTGCGGCTTCTCGATGTACACGGGCGAGCCGGTGTTGAGGCGGCTGCTGGAGGTGCTCATGCGCTGCGTGGTGATGATGCCCGTCACCAGGGAGACGCCCTTGGCGGTGCTGGGGGTGGCCAGGTGGTGCTGGGGCAGGCAGAGGGGCGGCGACGGTGGCATGGTCGTGTTGATCCGTCCGCTCGACGTGCTCATCCGCTGGGTAGTGATGATCCCTGTGGACAGACAGACAGACACAGGTCTTAGTGGTGGGTGGCATGGCGGTGGTGTGGTGACATGGTGGTGGTGCTGGCATGATGGTATGGGTGGCACGTTGGTGTGGTGTGAGTGGCATGGAAGTGTGGTGTGGGTGGCATGGTGGTGGTGTGGGTGGCATGGTGGTATGGGCGGCATGGTAGTGGTACATGGGAAGGAAAGATAACAGGAGACCTGGTGGTCCATGAGCAGCTTATAAGTTCAGTTTGTCTGAAACATTGGTAGAAACAGGAGAGCAAAGCAGAAGGTACCTCCCCAACCCACCCACCTCTCCCTCCGGCTCAACTGCCGGCAAGAAAGAGGCGAGAGTAACATTACCATGCATTATAGGGACAAGTGACTGCCATAAGAAGTTTATTGGCAAGTGGGGAGTGGGAAAAGTTGGTCATCAGGTTGGCAAGACGCGCCCTGCACCTGGTGAAGAAAGACATTAGTCGTGATGAACCAAATTCTTTACTGATTGCAGGTGTGATATTTGTCGAGCCTCGATATGAAGACGATATTTGCTGTCTTTGCCTCTGCTACTTCCTGAGGCAGTTTCTTTCACTGCTGTACCACTCCATATATATATATATATATGACCCCCCCAAAAAAAAAAAATCTTATATCCTTACTTCATTGTTTATGATAAATGAGTCTCTGTCCAAAGTGAAATTAAATTTTTGTATACGACGTTAAATTCATTTAGTATTTTCAACCTTTGTACGTACCAGTTTACCTCTGAGTCTGCGCTTTTTGGAGAGAGAAAGTGGCTATTCCCCCGCGAAGGAAGTGGTGTGGCTGCTCCTCTCTGAATTCGACGGTGCATCTTCTGTCTGTCACTTTCCAGACCGAACTGACAGGTGTACTGGAAACATGGTCTAACCCGGCCACCGTACAGGGTGAGTATCGTATCCTCTGTTTTGTAGTTAATATTCTAGTTATGAAATCTAACATCCTGTTGGCTTTACTGTAGCTAGCCAGGAGTTGGTTACAGTTTTTAAGGTCATTAGTGATAATCATGAGAGAGGCCGGCCCGCCATATGCCTCCATCTGACTCCCTTTCTCCTTATCTGCACTCTCCACTCCCTCCCTCACTCCACCTCTCTCTCCCTCCCTCTTCTCCCACTAGACAGGATTCACCAGTAGAATTTCAAAATTTGCTGACGACAGGACACCAGGAGGTGCCGACCGCCGGCCCTAGTGGGTGGGGGGGGGGGGTGTCCCCAGTGTGGGCCCGACCCACCGCCGGGCCGGGCCGGAACACGGCGGGCGGAGGGCAATGTGGAAGAACGCAGAGCGATGCATTTTGGTGATACGAAAATTAATTGCAAATACGATATCCTCGATAAAACAAAAGTATGATTAAGAAAGGACTTTGGACTGATAATCAGTAACGACTTGAGCCACGGGGAGCACCGGTAAGCTACGTGATAATCTTGTCAGAGCCAAAAATGTTACACAGAAAGCGGAAGACACGTTACCATCACTATACAACGACACAGTCGGACCAGACTTGGAGTAATCCTGGTCAACTTTTGTCACCAAACCCGATGAAAGGTGAAGTAAAGTTAGAGTGAATACAGAGACGAACAGTTAAACTCATTCCGTCAATTAGAAACATGCCTTATGGAGAAAGAGGAACATAAACAATTATCTTAAAAAAACATGAGACTCTAAGATAAGCAATAGAACACAAGTTTTCAAAATATTGACCTACTATAACAAAGTAGGTAGGACACAACCAGTTCTATCACATTATAGATCTATCTATAAGAAACACAGAACCAAGTTAAGAGGAGAGAAAGCACTAATGTGGGCAACAGCGTTTCGATTTTAGAACAACGGAATGGCCGGCCACAGGAGATTGTCACAGCGAGAAATGACAATATATTAATAACACAAGAAAATATTATGAAGATATAAATCAATAAAATAAACCTCGTTAAGAAAGAAACGTTTTCTTTTATGTGAGCTGAGACTGCACGGGTAACCGAAGCCCTAATCAAGGCCATCTCATTAACGATATATATATACCCTAGCCTAAGCCATGTACCCATTTTATCGACCAACCCCTAAGGGTGGATGAACAGCTGGGTTGACTGTGGACCGACTGCCGCCACAACCAGGAATCGAACCTATGCTCTCGACCCTGGGCGGCCGTTGAATGCGTCATAGTCAGGAACGCTAACCGTTACATCACGGGTTCTGGCAAAATGATGTCATGCATACTTCCAATGTACACATTACAATATGTATGCTGTATAAAATGTTATGCATATTTTTGCTCAGGTTTTGGAAGATTTATTGTTCCGTCATAATTCTTGCCGTGTGTACGTGAGCGAGGACGTGTGTGTGTGTGTGTGTGTGTGTGTGTGTGTGTGTGTGTAAGCTCGAGTGAGCTTATGACTGAATGCAAACGCGTATGAATGCCTGGGAACGCACACGTGTACGCTTGCCTGTGAGTGAATGTATGCCTATGTATGATCATACAGGTCTGGATGTATGACAGAAGCCTTACGCGTGTATACTGGCGCCTGAAGGATCAGAAGTTTTGGTTGCCTTGAGTATGACCAGGTCACTTCGCTGTACCAGGCAGGTCACCCTGCCAGGTCACGTAACTAAGATAACAGAAGACCTGACCTGGTTGAGCCAGGACACCCCAAGTCTGGTGTATGTGACAGCAGCACCAGTGCCACTAGCAGTATACCCCAAACTGGGGTATGCTGGGGGAGAGCAGGTGACGCTGGGGATTCTGGGCTGGGGGTTAGTAGAGACCTAGTCCTGGACTCCCCCAGGGCCAAGGAATACAGGACTGGGAGAGGGGGGGGTTCCTGCCCGCCGGAGTGTCGGCGAAGGGCTGGAGCAATGAGGGCCTGGACCAACCACGGGACCCAGGCCAGCGTGATCACATGACACGCTGGCTTCCTGGAAGACCCATCCACCTCACTGGCCTGGAAGGCTTCCAGCATCTGGGTCTGGAGATCCCCTGACTTGAAGGGGGAGGGGGGAGGGAGGGCTTCCAACGCCAGGGTCTGGACAACGTGCGATGCGTGACCCAAGGCAGCCCCGGTACACGTACACACACTTTCCTTGGTATGTGACTTGATACATCAACTGTGCATCATTACCACGCAACGCCAGGCTCCCTTACGAAAAGGCGTCCTGCAAATACAAGCCCAGGACGCCCCATCCTGGGACTCACGCACCCTCAAGGCAAACCTGAATGAATCTCTCTGGTAACAAAATACCAATTCCATACCAAACTTTTCTCAATCATTCCCCTAAAACTTTTGTTTCAGGCATTCCTGGACCGAGTAAGATAGTATCCCTGGCCCTACACGTTCTCTCACTATATCTCTCCCGAGGTGTGGTACCTTGTGCTGTACAGCTGGGCCATCCTACCACACACGACCATACCCCCAACCCACCTCCACCACCACACACACCTGGCAAACCACCGTCCCCTCCCGACTGACCCTATCGTTGACCTCTCCTGACCTTCATACCCCTGGGGGAGGGAGGTCACAGCAGTGCTGGGAGGGACACACTCCTGCCCTGACCTGGCCCCTTCCCAGGCCGCCTCCAGCACCACGCCTCTCCCAGCCACAACATCCCCACCACCGCCTCTCTCTTGGTCGCCGAATACAGCAGACAGACGGATACAGACGCCGACGGAGACAGGTACAGACACGGCCACACGGACAGACGCAACACACAAAGAAATTCGTGTAATTTATGATCAAAGCCTCGACGACGGGCGGGACCACAAGGCGGCTCCTCCCGCACCACGGTCTAGGATCCCGTCGTGGCACATGGCAAATCCGCCCTTGTGGAGGGTGTCAAGACACCCTCGTCTCCCGGGGCAAGAAGGTGTCACATCAAAAGAAAGACTGGTGGAGCAGGTGTCACCAGGTGAGGGAGGACACAGGTGTCATACGGAGCCCCACCACGGTGTATACCCTCCAGCCACAGGAGACGGCAGCACCCAACCCAGGCCCCTTCCTCGCCCAACACTAACAGCCTCACCCGACCCACTGGACGTGTGAGGTGAGGCTGGTCGCTCCAGTGTGGCCTCTGAATGCAGTACTGTCATATTTATCACTACACTGTGTATGTATCATTATACCGTGGCAATGTAAGGTGTAATAAGAGCACACCAGGTGGAAGAGGAGCCCACGTGATGATAAGGAGTGGCGCCAAACGCAAACACTTGAAAGGTGGTCTGTTTTGTAAACAAAACAAAAGAATCATAAACTGAGACAATGCGGACAACTATTTAAAACAAGTTGAGTGTTCTATGAATAACCTGCTGGAAATAGTGAATCAGTTTACGAAATAAAAAAAGAAGACATACGAGCGTAACACTGTATGAAAAGACAAATAGGCAACTCTGCTAACTGACAAGCCTGCCAGACGGCTCAACATTTTTCTGTTAGATTCTTTAATTCTTTTTCAGATTCCGGGTTGAGGATATTCATCACCTTTAGCAGGAGACTCACCTTTAGGAGGAGACTAGTAAAAACAGAGAGCTAATTCAGTCAGAGCCCACACCCAAGCTAGGAGAGAATGATAAAGTAAAAAAAAAAAAAAAAAAGAAATAGACGCGTAGCGCGGAAAGAACTCAGACCCAACGGAAGACGCAGGAGTAGCGGGTCAGGTCATGGAGGAACTGGAGTGGAGGATGGACGACATGTGACCATACGGCTTAGGATTGTTACTGGCTCTTCTAGCGACACGGGATCCGATGCTACGCCGGAAGGAAGACATTGAGGAAGTATGGATTCAAGTCAATCGTAATATGGTCTCAGACGGAAACAGATATTAGGGACAAAATAAATATAATCAGAGAAAGATTTTAACCAGGGGAAGAAGATGCTGTAAAATGCCAAGGCAAGGCGGGTCTTCTCCGGACGTCCTAGAGAGAAAAGTAACCAAAGGTGATGACCATAACACACGGACCACACAGACACTGGTGACCATACACGGGGATGAGATGTGTGGCGGGTGGATGGCTGGAAGAGACTGGACCGCGAGACTGTGGTGAACCCCGGGATTATCCACGGGTTTGCACGGCCGTGAGATGGGCACCGCCAGGCTGGCTGGAGCTCCTTCCCCGTACTGCGCCAACAGGAGATTATATGTAAACACAACCAGCGGAAATACAGACGTATTCCAACACAAACATTCATATGCATACCACTAAACGCACACACAGACGTGCATGCAGATATAAACTGCTAATTCAACATGCACGCCACCATCAGCTCCTGGCAGCAGAGATCCCTGGTCGCCGGGTTGCAGTGGGGCACCAAGGCTGTATCAGTGCCACCTCAACCACCGTAAACATGATCAATACCCGGCAGACCGCCACCCCGGTGTCTGTATACAAACTGCCAGTTCAACCCCTCACAACAATTTTCATGGCCACACTCTCTATAGTGGGTAGTTGCTATTTATAGTTCTAAACTTTGGCTGGCTCCATTTCATTAGAATACATCGTTAATTACTGTCATCATTATTCTTTATCACACACACACACACACACACACAAATGGTTTTCTACAGAGGAGAAATTACCTATGTGACTGACAGCACAGTTTTAGGGAAAGAAGATCATGTGTAACAAATCTCTTAGATTTCCACGTGTGAGTGAGCTCTGTCTTAGACAAAATGGAAGGCTGGGTTGATTGTTTGTATCTGGTCTGCCAGAGAGCATTTGGCTGTACCGGAAGGAAGGCTGATTAGGAAGCTGGATCACCAGGAAGAAATAGAAGGGAAAGTCCTTCAATGGATATGAAATTATCTAAATAGAAAGGGACAAAGGACGCATGTTGGAGGAGCCTTTCTCAGATGAGTTGAGGTGACCAGCGGAGTGCCACAGGGATCTGATCCGGGACCGTTACTCTTCTTGATCGATGTAAATGACTTGGCTCAAGGTATGGACTCCGACCTGAATATGTATGCGGATAATGCAAAGGTCATGAGGGAAGTGCAAAGCGAGGAGGACTGCATCAGCTTACAAGGGGACCTAAACAGACTCCAAAGTTGATCTAATACATAGTTGAAGAAATTCAACCCGAGTAAATGTACAGTAATGAGGATGTGATAGATTGGAAGACGGCGTCAATATGTTTATTATCCTGCAGGAAATATCCTTCAGGAATCTGTGTGTGAAAAGGACTTGGGAGTGGACATCGTCCCTAACCTGTGGCCAGAGTCCCACAGCAGGACAGTAGTTGAGGAGACAAACTGTCTGCTGGCGAATATTGGAACAGCTTTCAAGTCTATAGATAAGGTAATATTCAGCCAGCTGTTCACACCCTACATAAGGCCAAAACTAGAATATGCTTCTCAGGTTTGGTCAGCGCACTTGAAGAAGCACAAAGAGCTGATAGAGAAGGTCCAGAGGAGAGCAACAAAGATGGTTCCTGAATTAAGAGAGGCGAGTTTAGGGAAAGCTAAAGACTTTCAAGTTATCCATCTTGGGAGAGAGGAGTGATGGGTGACCTGATCACAACCTTTAAACTGTAAAACAGACCGACGACGTGGACAGAGACGTAGGGATAGAGCAACCAGAAGACATAGCGTGGAATTAAGTAAGTAACTTGTTAAACAAGATGTGAAGAATTCCTGTTATAGCATAAGAGTGGTGGGTGAATGACTGAGGACATGGGTAATGCTGACACGACAGAAATATGAGTTGCACAGTAATACAAATAGGTAACTAAACACACTCACACACACACAGGGACCCAGGCCAGACGGTGCGAGGGACAACAAGGAAGCAACAAACAGCTGATATAATTTATAATGAGAAAAGCCCGGGAGTGGATGAGGGGCGGGATCAATGCTCGGCTCCCCCTGCCGTAAGGTCGACCATCCCAAACCCGGCCGTGGGGCTCCCACCCTTGTGACCTGCGGCACACCTGCCCCTCTCCCAGCTGATTGGCATAACCCTCATTTCCCCCCCTCCCCCCCGCCACCAGGAAACTTTTCCACTGTTTCACTTATTACTGAATTCTCCGGGGAACTCTGGGGTCTTGGAGGGAGCCTCTCGGGAGTGAGGGGAACTCTAGGGTCTTCTGGAACTTGGAGGTCTTGGCGGAACTCTAAGGTCTTTGGGAAACTCTGGGGACTTAGGGGAAGTTTAGGATCTTGAAGGATCTCAGAGGACTTGGGGGAACTGTGGGGACAGAGAAAACTTGGAGACCTGAGGAATACTAGGACATCGGAGGAACTCTGGGGACGTGGGAGACTCTGGGGTCTTGGGGGAACTATGAGCGTTTTTTCTGGCTCTTCGTCAGACAGATTTCTCTGGGGCTGTAATGAGTCTCCCGTATAGCACACTTCTCTGGGGCATTCTGAGGATTTCCTGACTCCCTTTATAACATCTCTCAGAGGAACTCTGTGATACTTTTTATTTCCCCTTATCACGGTTATCTGGGGTACATTCTGAATACCCCGTGTAACAATTCTCTGGGGGTATTCAGGCAGATCTCTGTCACCTGTTGTAAGGGACATCTGAGGAGATACAATACCCTTTGAAACCCCAGAATACAACAGTACCCCCGTCTGAGTTCCTGGAATAAAATATTCATCTTCAGTTGACAATTTATTTGTAGAAAAACGGCGAACTGATCGATTTTGGAAGGAATGGTTTTGAGAAGATCTTTTCTCATACATGCTCGCCATTTCCCGCTCAAGCGAGGCAGCGACAAGAACAGATGACCGAGCCTTAGCGGGAACATCCCTCACTTGGCTCCTTGCTCTGCTCTTTCTTTGGGGAAATAATAAAAGAGAGGAGGATTTCCAGCCCCCCACCCCCCTCCCTCCCTTCTTAATGTCGTTCTCTACGACACGCACGGAATACGTGGGAAGTATTCTCTGTCCCCTACCCCCAGGGATTATATATATATATA
>JAYMFT010386572.1:0-20059 GCA_038088735.1 Panulirus argus | reverse complement strand
GATCTCCATCAGCGTGCCCTGGATGACCCAACCTTCATGTCGAGGGTCATCACTGGGGACGAGACTTGGGTCTACGGATGCGACCCGGAGACCAAACAAGTCTTCGCAGTGGAAGAGCCCAAAATCTCCACGACCAAAGAAGGACGCAGTGCGACCAAGAGCACGCTCACCGTTTTCTTCGACATTCGTGGGGTTGTTCACCGTGAATTCGTCCCCAGTGGCCAGACCGTGAGCGGACAGTTCTACTGCAATGTTCTGAGGCGCCTGAGGGAGGATATTCAGCGGAAACGGCCTGAAATGTGGCGAGAGAATAATTGGATGCTTCATGACGAGAATGCACCCTCATCGAGTTCTCGTAACTCGTGAATTTCTCGGCCGCAACAGCACAGTGACCCTACCACACCTGCCTTACTCGCCAGATTTGGCACCTTGCGACTTTTTCCTGAAGATGAAGTATGTAGGTTGTTCACTGGCAAGTTTCAGGAAAAAGTGTAGAATATTCAGGGTCGATACATGTGGACGAAAATGGAGAATTCTGAAAAAATGCCATAGACACGAACGTTGATCAATCACTAATGCATGATCCGTCCTACAAGTGATCTACCCCAAGACTAAGAACGTTCGTTAGAGAAGCAGGAGGTAGAGGGATGTTAAGTCCTAGACGATTCATGGACTGGAAAAGGACCAGCCGAGGAGGAAAGGGTGGAGAAAGATAAAACATACTGATCAAAAGACTACTACAGTTACAGACACGCCACGTGCAGTTACCAGTATTAAAAGATACAAAAGAGTTCTCAAGATATACGGGGGACAACCAATAATGATGACCTTCAGTGTCTGTCGGGAGGATTTCCTTTAGAAGGCAAAGATATTTGTTAACAAAAAGGAATTCGCTGGTTCTATTCATGAGAGATCCCAGACAAAGGACAGAATGAGAGAAGAGTAAAGAACATTTTGTTAGAAAACTAGAAAACGCGAAACATCAAAGGGCCTACAGTTCAGAACAACCTTGTCATGACCTCAGAAGGCCAAAAAAATTTTAAGGAACGTCAGATTGAAAGTAATGTTTACGAACGCGGATGGGCTGGGAGTATATGGAAACGACCTGGAGTTCAACGATCGATTTTGGGCAGACGAACCTGATAATATTAACGTCGCAGTTGTGGAGATCGAACCTACGAATGAGATGACGATGGAGAAGGGGGAATAACCCTGTTCATAAGGGACAACCTTACTGCAAGTTTCGGGAAGCACTGATGGATGGTCCATTAAACCAGTACACAATAGGAGGATTAACTGCTGGACAGATCACGGTGATGTGAATAATCTCTAATACTCTTGTGTACTGTAATGATCCTAAACAAATGTACAACGATAACTTTAGGGTGATGCAGGACTCAATGAGAAATGCACTCCTCAGAGAAAGCAAACGTCAACTAATGGAAGACTTCGATGACAAAGAAGTAGATTGGTAGGATTTGGATTCTCACGGGGATAGTCATTGAGACACAAGTTTTTAGAGTTGATGCGGAAAATTTCCTGTATCAGCATGACACTGACCACACTAGAAACAGCTGATACACCACCAATATCACATGTATCCGTGCATACAGTTGCAGGGAAACTGATAATTTCATGTATGATACAGCACTGAGAACACATATGGTACACCACTGGGACCATATATGATATACCACAAGGAAAAAGTGATCATGCGATGCTTCGGTTGGATTTAAGTAGTTAGTGGGGACATACAATCATCACAAAGGAAAGCAGACACATATGAGAGATACACTTGAACCCACAGACTTAAATCCTTTGAGAATATTCATCGCGGAATGGAGTTCCACAGTCATGATATAGACCAAAGTTGTGGTGGAAGATTTTGTGAAATCTACAACGGAGTGAGAAAATGGGTCCTTTAGACGCAAAGAAAACGTTAGAACTGAGAGAGAGAGATGGTTTGACAAATGATATCCAGTGGTAAAATATCCAAAGGGATGTACTGTGGCGAAGATACCAGCGGCACAAGAGCCAGTCAGGGTCTGTAACGTATTAGGAGAACATGGAGCGAAGGCAGTAAGGTAAGGGAGGAAGAAGAGGAGAAGAGAATCCGAAAAGAACATTTTGCACAAGGCAAGAAACGACGCCGAACTTTTTCCGTAAGTTCATCAGGAGTAGAAGATCAGTTGAGAAACACAAGTACACCTGACACGTCAACAAAGACAACGATACTAAGGGAAAAATACAGGACATACCATCTGGGAAAACAAATACACGAACCCGGTTATGACAACACACACACACACACACACACACACACACACGACCATATTCACTGGGTAACGAAGACACAATCATGAAATAACCCATCAATACACATAACCTAAAGAACGGTTGCACGATCATGCAAGTGTCAGGAGCTACGGCAGTGCTAGCTAAGGACTGTGTACAAATTTGAGAGGAGACACACAAATAGTTAACTAGAGACAGGCATATGGCAACAGCAAGGACGGCCTTAATACGGGCCGGACTCACGTTGCCAACCTGAAGGGACATACGTATATCCTTCCCCTGTAACAATGCAAGACTGACGAAGACATTTGTGTTTGATGCGCGATCTCTTGTGTAAGACTGTATGTACTATGGTCTCCTGATGACGAGGTCAGGATATGAATAACACAGGAAGATACAGCCAGCATATGACATACCCAGAATATGACATGCCCAGAATATGACATGCCATGTATATGACATGCCATGTATATGACAAGCCAAGGATATGACAAGCCCGGATTACGTCATGCCCACCATATGACCAAGCCCAGAATATGTCATGTCCACGACATGACAAGCCCAGAATACGTCATGCTTACCATGTGACAAACCCAGAATATGTCATGTCCACCATATGACAAGCCCAGAATATATCAAGCACACCATATGACAAACCCAGAATATAACACATTCAGCATATGACAATCACATCTTCAATATATGTATAAGAAATATGCAAAATTTCAGTTTAATTCCTGGACAACTGTGAGAGCAGACGAAGTCTCCAAACAGGTCGTGTCCTCACAGTAATAAGACTGAGAAACTAAATTCATTACATTACGATTTTTGTGGAAATTTGTTTTTATGGCTCAGGCCATGATGTCATAATCTTCAGAGGAACTGAGTACACGCAGTGTACCGTTAATCGAAACGAAGGAACACACACACACAAGAGACAAGGGCCCCCACGAGTGTAAAACTCCATCTTCGTACAGCTTAAACAAGTCATCACACACACAAACACACACCAACACACGGAGGGACAGAGATAAACAGTGGCCCCGTCAGGATCAGAGAACAAGACAAACAACTGCTGGTGAGGCGTCGCGTCGCCTCCTGGACCGAGGACCGACCAAACAAGGCGGCTGTTGAGGCTTAATTCTCCCTCATCAGCCGGGCTTCCGCTCCCTCGCCGGGCCTGCTGGCGGCCACGGTGGCACCACCCATTGTTGCCAGTGGCTGAGGTTGGCCGGGTCAGCAGCTGGTGTCTGCTGGCCAGGTCACCAGCTGGTGTCTGCAGGCCAGGTCACCAGCTGGTGTCTGCAGGCCAGGTCACCAGCTGGTGTCTGCTGGCCAGGTCACTAGATGGTGTCTGCTGGCCTCCCAGCTGGCTGTGTAACGCTATATACTCAGCATCAACCAGCTCTCCGATATAACTTCCTGATGTGTTATTCGTTTTATCAATGTTCTCGCAGACACAGTGACTCTCAAGCTAGTATGTAACGGAGAGTGAATGTCTAGTGTTAATTACAGTCTCACGAGTTAAAGGCTCGGATAAATAGAATGAGAATAACAGTGTTCCCGTTTCTTTAAACCAGCAGCGTTATTGGTTGGGTTAGATTAGGTATGATTTATAGGAGTGTCGGAGCCAGGCAAAGGGTGGTGTTTATCTACGCCCTGTGGTCATGCACGACGTGCGTGTCATGCACCTGCGGGCCGGGCCGGCCCGGCCAGGGTCTTTACCCCATGTGTACATGACTTGGTTGGCGGGTGTGTCCAGCCGTGATGCGGCCGGCACCTCCATACACATCAGCCAACACACGACAGCGAGACGATAAGGCCACTGGGCTTGATGGAGTGACCTGTAACCTGACACTAAGGGTCAAGGGCAAAGGTTCACGCCCATCTCAAATGTCACACGGTGGTGACCAAGATGCCACGGGGAGTGAAGCCCTCTGTCAAGCGCCTGGTCCCAACACTGACACGTCGACCCGCTCCTCCCAGCGGAGTGGTAAGGAGGGCGATCACCGGCAGCACACACACACACAGGCTGCTGGCGTTCTGTGAAACTCCTCACTGCACCTCGTCCCAGGACTCGTGACCTGTGAAAGGCAATTCCACCTTGCATCATCCTCACCTGAAGAACTGGGAAACTGTCCACATCCACCAACTACACATTTTTCACGGGGTTTAGTACGAGAAAGACTTCGCATCTCCAGGTGGTCATCTTAATGAAGTTCTGAGTCACTTTGGTAACCTGTTCTCATGATAGTGTTGTTACCTTCCATAATCACTTGCTGTCCCATCGAGAAAATACTAATCATTCTGTGACTCGCCCGTCACTACACCTCACGCAGGCTCTCGAACCAGTACACCTCCCACGATTCACCTCTTCAAAACGACACCCAGCCCAGCCACGAGTCCTCTCCCAATCACCCATAACATCATAGCCGACTTCTTGCACTGTGCCGCCTTGCTGTGCGAGGCAACCCGCTTCGCCTCCAGCACGGCTAAACGAGAGTAATTAAGATGTATTTGGCTCGTAGACGACTGGCAGTCTGACCGCTCTGACTCACCCTCAGGAGAGTCTGTTTTCCTCAGGCTTCGATACAGTGTTGGGTGGGACAAAGCGAAGTCTAAGATGGTCGGTACTAAAGGCTCCTGAATGACTTTGCTTGGGAGATTGGCATCCCTACCTCCCCCGAGCAACGCGCTTGTCCATCATGCAAGAGACCCGACAGCCGCACCCTTGTCCACTGCCTTCTAAGATGTCCCCACACACAACGCTTCCATGACACCTGCTGGACCACCACTCCACGACCTCCTGATGGAGACACGATGAGCCTCCCCATACTGGCCAGACATTATGTAAATAATATTGATGTTGTGTTGAAGGAATATCCTAACTTCCTTAGGCTTTAGTTAGCTCCTTTGTTATATTTACATGCAATCGCGACACTTGCCAGATGCTTCTGGTATTATTGTACTAGGGTACCTAGTGAGAGCACTAGGATCCCAATTCCTCTATCAAGGAACAAAGTATTAAAACTGAACTGAACTGAATGCAAAGGCCTTCTAGCCTACCACCTTGCTACTACACAGACCACTATGTCACCTCTAATACTATCGAATGATCTTTGGTTCTGTGTTTGTGTCGTTTCATTTCCACTTCTCTTTGTCAACTCTGTCTGTGTAGAGGCTATGATGGTGGTAATTGACTCTAACAAGGAACAGATTTCACTCCTTCCGTTAATTAGAAGACAATATTACGTCAGGCGCTGTAAATCGGACTTTTATGTCAGATTATAACGAGAGCCTCAATCATCTTGACCTTTCCTCTGGAAAACTTGGGACGTCAACACACGCGAACATCTGCTGGCACCACGACACAGTTGGACCTTGATCTCAATTTTGTTACTGTAGCCTACGATTATTTACGAAAGTGGTAATTGCTTAACAGATCTCAAGCTTATGTCAGGAAATAATTAACTCAAGGTCAGTGTGTCGAGTGTCTGTGGTACGAGCGGTACACACAAAGGACACGAGTTATAAAAACTTGTATATCTAACGAAAGGAAACCGTCCGCTGCAATCTTGTGCCGGGATATGATGCTATATCTCCCTCTCAGGAGGTCGCGGCTTGGTGCTCAGATGAAGTAACATGGCCACCAAGAGCTTCCGGTGGCTTCAGATGCAGTGGAGGTGGGGTAACATGGTCGCCAAGAGCCTTCCGTTGGCTCCATGATGTAGAATGGGTTGGGTAATATGGCCTCCAGGAGACTTCCAGTGGCTTCAGATACACGGAAGGAAGTTACATAGCCGCTAGGAGATTTTCAGTGGCTCCAGATGCATAGGAGGTGGGATAACATGGCTACAAGGAGACTTCCAGTGCTTTCAGATGCAGAGGAGGTTGGGTAGCATGGCGGCCAGGAGACTTCCGGCGGCTTCATATGCAGAGGAGGTGGGGTAACATGGCGGCCAGCAGACTTCCGGTGTCTTCAGATGTGGGAGGTCGGGTAACATGTCCGCCAGGAATCTTCCGGTGGCTCCTAGGAAAGTAGAACCATGGACGTTCCAGTTCTTACAAAGATCAGTGGTCATTCAGGATGTGAGGGCTGAAGCAGAGGCAGCAGCTGGGCTTCTTAGTTCTCCAGGTATTTGTGTTTACCTTTGCAGCACGCTGAAAACCGAGTTTAAAACTATATGATCTTCACCAACGAGAAGCAAATGTATTGTGATAATGTTTCCGTGTACAGGCACCAGGTACTTGCATTACCCAGAGAGCCAGAGAACAAACTCTAGAATCGTACACAAACATTCTCTAATCAGCAGGGAAGCCATAGATACTATGAGATCTACCACAGAGTCTGCACAACAGTGACTCCACATATCTTCCAAGTAATGACAATGATCCCAGCAGATCAAGCAAGAATGGTCGGTTGGTTGGTTAGTTGAACTGTAGTCCTATCAATTGCCAGGGTCATTTAAGGCCGTCAGCGTCACGCTACGTCCACCCGCTGAAAAATCTTTCAACACCTTCGTCAGGTGTTACGACCACACACACACGCTCTCACTATGCATGTGGCGCAACAGAAGAGGATAAATAATAAAAAAAGAAAACTAAATGCAAAGGTACTGATGATCTTGTTAATGGAAGTCAGTATTCAATTTGCCCTTTCCAACCCAACTCTGTAAGACCTGCGCAAGACAACGTCTCCTTGCGAAATCCAATTCCATCTTCAATTTCACTGTTTGTGGTTAATTCCTCATTGCATAACGAATGAGGAAGATAGCGGGTGCGTGAAGGTCTAGGAGGCAGGCCGGGGCCAGGCTTGCCTTGCGCAAGTATGCCAAATGTGAAGCCTTCCACAGCTCCAGGCGGAGGAACGCAACACCATCACGAGTCTAAGTAGTCACATCTTAATTCTATCAATACACCTCGTGAGCACGAAACGTTAGGACCCTTGGTTATGATAACTTGGCCTTTTGACGAAACCCTCACCACTAGTGGTCAGAGGACCGTACCCACGGCTCGTACCATCGTCCTCAGGGGTTCCTACCGTCGTACTCAGGGGACGTACCGTCGTCCTCAGGGGTCGTACCGTTGTCCTCAGGGGACGTATCATCGTCCTCAGCGGTCGCACCGTCGTCCTCAGGGGACTATCATCGTCCTCAGGGGTCGTACCGTCGTACTCAGGGGTAGTACCGTACCGTTGAGCTCAAAGGATCATATATAATGCAGATGACGTAACAGAAGAACCAAAGACGTGGCCTCAATGCAGTGGCAACATTCTGGCAGAGAAGACATCTTGAATAACTAATGAACAAGTCCATCAACCACTGTCTCCACAATAGTTGGAAAATCCTGTTGGAGACAACATGTAAAGGTCGCAGGTTACGGCTCCTATCTGACCCTGCAACTGTCAACAGTACACACGTAAACACTGCCAATTACTACATCACCATCAGGCGTACTGATCCCTGTAAATGGAGAGAGGGGCAAGTATGCAGTCTGTAGAGGGTAAGGGGGAAGCCTGGGTAGAGGATCAGTTGTTTGTTGATGACACGGCACTAGTGGTAGATTCGAGTGAGAAACTACAGATGCTGGCGTCTGAGTTTGAGTGTGAGTGGAAGGAGGAGCTTATGAGTAAATGTGAATTAAAGCAAGGTTATTAAGTTTAGCACTGCAGATAGACGGTTTATTTGGGGGTGTAAGTTTGAAAAGAGAAAACATGGAGGAAGAAGGGTGTTTTAGATACCTGAGAGCAGACGTGGCAACTAATGGAACTATGGATACGAAGGTGAGTCACACGGTGGTGGGTGAGTGGGCGAAGGTTCTGGGAGCATTGAGAAATGTATGGAAGGGCAAAAATGGGTTTGTCTGTAGTCTCTATGATGTTGTATGGCTGCGATGAATGAGCTGTAGATGTAAATGTACGAAGAAGGGTGGAAGTGCTGGAAATGAAATGAATGAACACAATGTGCGGTGTTTATAGGACTGACAAAGCAGGTAAATATTGGGTAAGAGAGAGGTATAGTAATAAGAAGAGTGCGGTTGAGAGAACAGGAGAGGGTGTGCTGAAATGGTTTGGACATTTGGCGAGAATGAGTGAGGAGCAGTTGACTGAGGACATATGTGTCAAGAGTGGAGGGGACAAGAAGGGGAGACCATATTGGATTTGGAAGGATGGAATGCAAAAGACTTTGAATGCTCAGGGTCTAAACATGCAGGAGAGTGAAAGGCGTACACGGGATAGAGTAAATTGGAGCGATGTGGTATACAGGGTTCGTCGTGCTGTCACTGGCTTGAGCCCGGGCATATGAAGCAGTCGGGGTAAGCCTTGCAAAGGTCTGTGGGGCTTGGTTGTGGATAGGGGGCTGTGGTATCGGTGCATTGCACGTGACAGCTAGAAAATGGATGTGTTCGAATGAGGCCTTTTCTTTGTCTGTCCCTGACGCTGCCTCGCTAACGCAGGAAGCGACGAAGAAGCAAGAAAAAACAATTAAATTTGCGAACGTTATTAAGCTTGGCTAGTAAAAAGTACCTCTATAACACAGTAAAGAGGAGGAGAGAGATTTCGCCAGTATTATTGATGATGCAAGACAACACACCGGAGGAAAATTAATTGAGGAACTGCCTGGCTCTTTACGAGCAACAGCCACCTGTAAAAGTCTGGGACAGACGAGACAATGGAGGGGATAATTAGAATTGTGAAAGAGTCTCCTCCAGCTCAGGAAATATTCGGAGCTAATGGCACTGGGAGAGAGGAGAGAGGAGCAGGTATGAGAACAAAGGGCGGGAACGCTGTGCAAACAACCCACTGGAAACTGAGCTTACAGATGGTAGCCTGAAGTGTAAACAGTACGGATAGTGGGGGCGAAGGACTTCCACAGGGTGGATAGTGGGGACGGAGAGCTGCGACAGAGTGGATAGTGGGGACGAAGAGGGGGTCAGTTGTTTCTCTGGACACCATCACAGAAAATCAAAAAGAAATTTGAGACGAATAATAATAATAATAATAATTGTAATAATAATAATAATAATAATAATAATAATAATAATAATAATAGTAATAACAATAATAATAATAATATAATTATGACTCAGGATCAGCCAGATGGCGTGATGGAAGTCTTTACTGATATCATCAAAGGCGTCAGTCGTTCTCAACAGTCATGCAGACCGTATAAATGCAGAAGTTCACTTACACAGTCCGCCACTGTGTAGCTTTCGTTGTACGGTCACAGCTGACAGCTGTACACCTCACGACAGGTGCAACTACTGTGACTCACAGATGTGCATCGTCACCTAAGATTACTGCAACACACACGGTCCTTTCTAATATACAAAAGCCACAGAGATATCAACATTCATGGCTGCTTTACCTGCGCCCATCCCAGACCATCCGCGGAGGCCAACATTTCCTGGTCATACACACCAGAAGTAGTCCCGACCAGTCAAAGTCGAGGTCTTCCGTCCAGTAAAATGATCGAACATATAAAAGAAACAGAACCCAGCACTATGAACGTAGAAGGTGTGCTTTCCTATCCAGCTCGCCAGAGAAGCTACGGTGATACAAATTCAGGCCAAGAAGAGCAACGCCAGGTAACATAAGGTAACATCCTCCCCACCAACGCCCGCGGGATGGAAGCGGATAATAACAAACACAAACGCTTTCGTAAGTGCCACATCGAGGCAGGCGACTGCAGGATTTGAGAAGTCTTCACACAAACGGCTGCAATGTCAGCTAAATGTGGATTTTTTACGAACACTTTATTAAGGTATGAGAAATGGTGGGGTACACTTTAGGAACAGCCTCTGCACCGAATAGTTGAAGAAATTCGTCTTCAGGTGACTTTAAGAGATTAGCGAAGCAAATAAGAAATGCTAAAAATCTGAGATCTCATCCCGAATATGATCAATTGTTCTGGAAGATTTCAGTCTCTTCCTCAGGTATTGCAGCAAGTGGCAGGAAACAATGTGGCTGTTGAGAAATTTCCAAGTACTAAGTAAATAATAACACAGAACATTTTATTAAGAACAAAAAATCTCCATACCAACAAACAGCAGAGCTAAGAAGACAATATAACTCTCGTATCACCCAGAAACCAAAATGTTCTTACTAACAGTGTCACCCATACGAGGGAATGAGATCCCAACATGACGGAGGTGCAGACGGCCTGAAGAATTAGGCAACATTTGGATCACGGACCATCGTGTCAGACGCTGGTCGTCAGGTTTAACTCCATCGAGACAATAAATTACGGTGTCAAGGTTAACAAGGAACTGTTGGTCACTGTCTGAGGCCACTGCGTGGAGAAAACATAAGCTCCAAAACATTGCAAGTGTCCACCTGACACATCAGGCAAAGACAGAGGGAGAGAAAGCCAAAGTTCTTAACAGGCGAAGGAAACAAGTAAACAGTTCTCTGTCGCTATACCTCTGCCCTGGCTGAGGTAAACCTGTAAAGGTAATGTAGACCAAAACGAACCAACTTGAAAAGGTCATGGCCATAATCAACATGTGTATGCATCACAAAGAACTGGTCATGGAATAAGAAAAACTAAATATTTCTTATCATAAAAAGCGAAAATATGTATATGTAGGCTCGGATGGCAAGAAAGAAATACTGAAGGAACTACAAAAAGAGTATGAACCAGAGATGAGAGGCGATCAACACTCACAGGATTTAGGACCCAACAAAATTCTTCTTAACCTCCTCTCCTTCCTATTAACCCAACAGATACGTCAGCTTTCCTCCATATGAGAGAGAGAGAGAGAGAGAGAGAGAGAGAGAGAGACTTAGGCTTGACTAGGCTGCATCTTGCTCTAGGACCACTTCCTTTACGCTTCTATCGATAGTCATGTAAGATGAAACTGTCAAAAACTTTTTTTTTCCTGCAGTCTCCGAAGAATTTAGCTAAGCCTTCAGTACCACCCAAGGGTTTTTAAAAAGCTTTTGTAAACCACCCCTGCATCCAGGAGGGAACACAACGATCGTCGCCAGTGGCAACAACACACGTCGTTATGGGTTTGGGAGAATATCAAGAAGCAAAATTTCTCAGTCTATTGAAACTAACAACATACACCACCCTGGACAACATGGAATTAGCTGCTGGAATACCCTGCCACCTATTATCCACTCCGCCATTATGACAGGATCTCAAAAGCTGCTGACGATAATACGCTGATATTTACGAAGGCCTTTCACAAATGTCATAGTGTTGGAAACATTATCCAAGTAGCCAATAAAAAAAAAGAATAATAAGTCAATATGGATGCTAGATTCACAGGTTCCTGTTAAAAGAGATCTTAGGCGTAATAACAAGCCATAGAAAATCCACATCCTCCACCGGCAAAAGCTGTGTACCCCGGGGAACTGTATTTGCTTCCCAGCTGTTCCGGCTGTTTGACATATTACAGGCGGAAGACAAGGAACTGGCCTGATCATATCACGAGATAGCAACATCAGAGATCTCGGCGTGATGATGTCGGGCGACTCGCTGATCGATATCACAATGCAATGAGCTGCTTGAAGCAGCGTTAAGAGATGACTAGGGTCACATCTGGACACCACAGTCAAGGATCTGGTGAGGTAGATAAATAAAAGGCTCAACCTTGGGTCGTCACAATAAATGGTGTACTGAAGCAGAACCTCCCAGAAAGATGACAGGGGATCACATTAGCTGACCACAGTAAAGGAACTGCTGAAGTAGCGATGAAACAGATTCAGTGGTGAAAACTTCTCAAACCAGGGACGGAAGACCAGAGATGTCAGTGTTCAGATCCTTTCGTCTTGCAGCAGGAGTACCGCCTTGTAGCGAACGCACGTCTTCTGACAGACCGCATGCATTCATTCAGACACATTATTTACTGAAACGGGCCAAAAAATTCTTAAGCTGAGTTAATCTGATCGTTGAAGCGAAAAATACATCACAATATTCTCAAATTCTGAACGGCCTCCTCCCTAAGCCGCATACGAAATCTATCCTTTACTAAATGTGCTACGCTACGGGATACAGTAGGAGGAAATAGCAGAAGCGTCAAAGCTCATCACGCAGATGTAAGAAAAATCTCTCCAAGGTGCATCTGACCCGCTAGGCAGCACAGCTGACGCTAAGATGATGACTGCAGCACACCAGCAGGCCCTCTCCAGGTAACCCTGATTACCCACTGAGGGGTCAGAGCAGCCCCTGGTATCAGCTTAAGGTTTACAATGTGTGTGTGTGTGTGTGTGTGTGTGTAATGAACTATTTCTATTGTACGTGAAGGGAGTTCATACGTTCTTTGAGTCCCCATCTCCTTAACCCTCTCTACTGACATACACCTTTTTAAACTTTCGGATACTGTCAGCATTTACAATATCATCAGTCACATTATTCCTCTCATTCACTGCTGTACTTCTTTATATCTTATCTGATATGTCTTTTGCTTCATTTCTTGCCATGTCCCCTGGCGGCTCCATCTTTGCATATTTCCAAGACTGTTTACTGTTGACATTGTCAAACTCGTTCAGAAACTTTAAGGTTGTAATCAAATCACCCTTTACTCTTCTCTCTTCCATGTTGGACAAATTCATGGCCTTTAGCCTCTTAGTGTAACCCAGTTCTCTTTATTCTGGCACCGTATTTGCTGCCCTCTTCTGGACCTTCTCTATTAATTCTTTGTGCTTCTTTAAACGCAGTGACCAAACTCGAGAAGCACATTCTAGTTTTGCCTTAAAGTACGCTGTGAATGTTATGCTGAACACTTCCTCACCCACGTACTTGCGATTATAATATCTGCAGACAGACTGACTCCTTTACTATTGTTATGAGGCAGAGCTCTGGTAACAGGTTAAGGTGCAATATCGACTCCAACTCCTTCTGACATATTTTGGTGGCTTACTCTTCACAAGCAGTGAAGGGCACATCCTCCATTATTTTATATACAGACCATAAACGTTAGATAGACCAGTCTGAGTTTAAAGCAATTTTCCCGTCTACTTCCTTAAAGAAAGGCAGGGAATTCTCTTCCATCCGCTGGGCATTATGACATCCTCCGGGGACATACTGAATAATATGTCTAACGGGCCTCTCGAATGCTTCCACGGCACATATGGTGGAACTTTTAACAGGACCACGAGCTTCATATGGGTCAGAGCCCTTCAGTAGTCTGCCTGTCTTTTTCAGCAGTTGGAGTGGTTCCATAGACCTCCGCACCCCATCTACCTAATATTAAGAGACTGTAGTTTCTTCAATTGGGGGACCTCTCGAGTGCTTCTGTGCACTTCTTCGGCAAATATGAAGAACCTTCATCATGCCCATGAGCCTCATGGTGGCCAGAGCCATTTAGTAGCCTCTGTATGTTTCTTCTAGCAGTTGCAGGGGTATCGAAAATCTCCCCATCCCACTTGGCTGGTGTGTGGGGGCTGTAGTGTTGTATTCCACTGTGGTGAACGCTTCTGACCTTGTCATTCAGCTCCTGGCACATCTTTCGTCATCCTCGACAACTCTTTCCTCTGAATCCTGCTACGAGGTGAGCTGCTCCTTAACCGAGGGTGGTTACGATCTGTGATAACTATTTAGGTGACATGGGGAGAGGGTTTGACATTCGTTTTGTCCCGTCTCTTAACCTCGTATATACTGTATGTGTCATGACCTTACTCCTACCTGTGTATACACACACACACACGCACGTATAATGTCCACTCTAGCCTAGCCCACTAGCTATAGATAAGGGAACTGCGAGAATTAGCAGTTTTAAACGACTTGTGTTATATTCGAGGCAGGACCAAGCCAAATTGTGGAAACCACCGTGAATATTATACAACATTCTTCATGAAGGTTATACACTGTATACACTATTCACGAAGAGTTGCGTGTTTCATTTTTCGCTTATCACCAAACGTGCTGTTTTTGTAAACAGAACGGATGTACAGCGCTCCAGCCGCCATATGGCCTCTTGACATACATGAAGAGCTAATTTCTCAAAGCTCGTTCAACCAATTAGTGTCCTGACTTACCATAACAAGTGACAGACAGCGCCCTACGCTTTCTACACCAACTCATCCTTTAAAATCCTTACCGCAGGCTGTCCTGGGGTCAGTCTCTCAGAGAGTCTCGAGCAGGTCTCCGCCTAGGGCTGACATTCCGCCTCTATCTTCCCGGAGACGGATGTCCATTGTACTCTTGTACTCCACCAAGTTGAAATTAAATTCATTTTTGACGAGGGAAGAATTTTTCATACATCCTTCGACCAAGACAACAAGCAGTTATACAGACACACTAAACACACCTTGGCATAGGCTAGGGTGTGTGTGTGTGTGTGTGTGTGTGTGTGTGTGTGTGTGTGTGTGTGTGTGTGTGTGCATAGGAGTACATGTATATACCAGGTTAAGAGACGTGGCAACACAAGTGTATAACTCTCCCCGTAACACAAATAGGAATCACACACACACACACCAGCGTATGCCAGGTACCCATTCACTGACTAGCCCTAAAGGGGGGATGAACATCTAGGTTGAGTGTGGGCTGAGTGTCGCGCCCTGGATTTTATACCCATGCGGGCCCATGTTGACTCATGGTTGGCAATAATAACCATTACACCACGGAGGCCCGTCTGTGTGTGTGTGTGTGTGTGTGTGAGTGTGTAATAACCTAATCTTAAAGTACAGAAAGGGAGTTCTACTCTCATGGGGCCCTATCTTTTGGACTTCACTGTCAAACAACTTTTTAAACTCTTAATTATACCTTCTTTTAGGTTTTAGTGATGAAGCTTAATCAATTAATTCACTAAACTCTTCGTCAAAACAATACTTATTAACGTCTTTCCAAACGAGTTTCACACCTGATATCTTGTTAGGGTCTCTGGATGTTATAACTTTGCATATTTCCAGTGTTGACATCATCAAACTGGTTTGAATGTAAAAGTTGTGGTAAAGTCACCTCTTACTCTTCTCTCTTCCATGGTGGCCATATCTTCAGGATCTTTCTTCCCTCACCGTAACTCAGCTGTCTCTTAACCACGGTATCATCTTTGCTGCCCTTCTCTGGACCTTCTCTTCTGTTAGTACTGAATGCTCTTTTCCACGCGGTGACCAAACTTGAGTAACACGTTCTAGTTTGGGCCAAATATTCGCTGTCACTGGCTCGCTGAAATACCCCTTGTTACTCCTGTCCTAAAATGCGATTCTTACGTTTTCCAGGAAGCACGACAGTCTGTCCCTTCCGTCGTGGTCTCCTGTGAGGGGGCTCTGGCGACGGGCAAGGGACGACGTCGACTTCCAAATTCCCTCTCACGCACTGGATTTCTGGGGCTTTATTTCCTGAGAGAGAGAGAGAGAGAGAGAGAGAGAGAGAGAGAGAGAGAATTTCACACCAAAGGAGTTATGCAGTGTACTGTATTTGTGCCTTGGTTGGTGGGTTGGGTACTCCAGCCCTGGGCCGATCGAACGCTCGGAACATTACGAGCCGCCAACGTCATCTCTTGAACACCAAAATAGATAAATCATGAACACACCTTCATCAGGCGTTCAGGAATAAGCCCGCACACCATACACGCTCAAGTACAGCCCTTGGCTTATAGTTAGCAGTGTGTTTGTGTTGACTATGTGTGTGTGTGTACACCCGCCGGCGGAAAGCTGATCAATAACTGTAGTGAACCAGGCGGGCGCCAGTAACGCCTCAGTAGCCATCATAATGATAATGAGGCACCAGCCTCTACCCGCACCCTAGTTCCTCCCCCAACATGTGTCGCATCTGCAACACCGGCCTAACATTACAGCACGTATGCTTTAGTAGTTAGAGGTGACACAAACTGTTCGCCTGGATTTATAAGAACGAATAATATGTTTAAAGCAGAGGTTCCCAACCTGGGCGGCATCGCCCCTCCAGTGGGCGGTTTTTTAAAGCGGGTGGGGTGGTTAAGACTAGGGGAGAGGGGGGGGGTGACAGCATGGGTGTGGGGGTGTGGGGTGTGGGGGGGTCGTACGGCCGGCATCGATGCGGTGGCCATGTGGGGCGGTGGCCAGACACTGGCAGCTGCACATCTGTGACATTTTCACGCTAAGGCCAGGAGGAGCTGGACGTCTGTCCGGACACCACAAAGAAAACAACGCCCTTGACTCTGGCACCACACGAAACATCCAGACTGGAAATATATGGAAAGCGGTATGGCTTGAGGGCAGACGGATTCATGTAGGCCTCTGCACACACACCAACTCAACACACATATGACGCAGGAGCAAAGGCAAGACGCAAAGCTGAATTCACTGATCGCATAAATGAAATTCAAGCAGGTGGTCGTGACGAGCACAGTCCAGGGTAAACTTTTACCTTGGGAGCTGATTTACAAGGAGACGGAGGGAAGGGAAGGCTTGGGGAGGCTTGGTTTGCCGGTCTAGTGACACAAATTCCCTGAGGTAATTGTAGACAATGGACCAATGAGACTGATCATATTACGAGGAATGGCGATTGACAATATTCTGCTCAATTTCTTAGACGGCAAATGATCCCTCAAATACGTGTGAAAAAACTGAACCGGTGTTGACTCAGGACGCCGTGGAAAGAAGTGCTGTGAGTGACAGAAACTACGGCCCTAGCCATGGAGTGTGGTGCAGAAGTTACCCTCCTGAGGGACCTTAACTACAGGTAAACAGACTGAGCCAACACTGGGGTCCTCACGCAGGTAGACCTTTCACAACTCTCTCAGATGTGGATCAGAAAATTTGTTTGGACTAACACTTCACTTATACAAACTAAGATTAGAAGAAAGGACATGACATCAACAGTGAACTGACCTAATCTTTGCCTACAATAGACTTGAAAGTGAAAATGCCACTCCCACACTACGCTTGAGAGAAGTGACTGTTTCTCCCTTAATGCGGAATTCATTTTTTAGCGAAGCAGTTCCTATGAAAAGAAATCAGAACTTTATAAACAAATTACACAAGCAGTGAAACTGTTTCTGGAGAACTTCTTCAGAAACAGACGAGGAAACCGAATTCCAGAGACCTAGAACAGATCGGTGTTGTGACGTATTTATGAAATCTACAATGTCGGGGTTAGGAAGAAGAGATTAGGAGTAACGAATTTCTTGGATGTTGAGCCAAACGCCTTCCTGGACAGGAAAGAGTCATGGGTTGACCGTGTGCCTATGGACTGTCGGAGGGCTTTCGATACTGAACCTCACAAAGGTTGAAAAAGACATAGGAATTGAAGTCTGGTATGAGAGCATTTAAAGCGGACCGAACGTTACCGAGCTCGGGAGGAGCCACGACCAAACCTCAGGTGCCTTCCCGAACTGGACGAAAGTCCTAAATGGTGTCCGCAAAGGTACAGTGTTGGGATCGCTCTTACTTCTCCTACGCGAAAATGATTTACCAAAAGAGCTTAAATCGTAAGTGAATATGTAAACACATGCCGACAAGCCTGTGGGAGTGATAAGGAGCATTCTAGTGTGAGGCAATATACCGGTGGTTTTATAAAAAGTTAATGAAATTCAGTCTAAACAAATTAATGAGCGGAACCAGACCAGTTTGAACAACGTGAATGTGACACTGGATAGAAAGTTGCAATAATCAACAAACAACGTCTCACTCTTCCCCAAAAAGGTTACATCTGAAGCGTCGTGAGAGAAGAAATATATAGGTAAATATTTCCCGAGTGTAAATGATGGCCTCATACAGCTGGATGTGGAGGTGCTCCGCGAGGTATGGGTGATATGATGTCCAACCCAACATAAGAGTGTGCATCACTGGCTTTATGTTCCACCACATGAGACAACACAGACTTGCTGGAGGGAGGTCTAGCGACGAGTGACAAGGATGGTAACTGAAGTATGGGAGGGTTGAGAAGCCCTGGAACTGTCCACACTAGAGGAGGGGAGATTATGACAAGACACGAGGACCACCTTCATGTTCCTCAGGCGGCGCTGCGATGTCTGTCTTGACTGCATCTTGCAAATGAAAAGAAATGTGGCAACTCAAGGACGGAGCAGTTAGCTTGGGTATACAAACAATCAGTAAGTACTCGACATAAGATTTTTTCCTTTTTGAAGCAAGTGGGTGAACACGTGGAATAAGTTAAGACCAAGAAGCAGTGAAATTTTAAGACGTGTATGATGATGGGGCCCCCACGAGCGAAAAGCTCCCTTCCCCATCTTTCCATATACACAAAAAGGTAATCTCACACACACATTTACCATCACACACACACACACACACACATTGGCACAAGAGTAAACACATAAACAGATACAAAAAGGTCAGGTACTCATGGACCGAAACAATATTCGCGTCATTTTTTTCTCTCTGCGGGACAAGGGTAACAATCACCAGAGGGCAAGGGTTTAAAGTGTGCACATCCTAACGGTGTATGGACACAGGCCGCCGCGCCCTATTGCACAACAGTCGGGCCTCAAGCTGACCGACTAGTTGACAACACAAACTCCAAGACGCACGTAAGGGACATCACAACACTCACTAGACCACACTGGAGAACAGTGACAAAGATAAAAGACCATCTGGTCATCGCTCGCTGATGTGTTGATTATCATGACGTCAGATTCATGACACGTTCTTGTAAGCTGATGAGAAGATGTATCAAACGTGCAATATGTTCTCTTAATTATCTTGCTTGCCGGTACTGTAAGACCTCACTGTCTGTTGCACATGCAAGCAAGCATCACGAGGGAAGACAGACCCCTTAAGATCGGCCTTGCTCCATGTCGACGACCACCGCCTGAGACGGGACTTCAGCATTGCTAGGCCAGACCTCACCTGACCCTTGGTGACTTCCCCTCCGTGCGGCGAAGGATGGAAAGTGACAGACATGAGAGAAACGCAGCATTTTCCCGCGGAAGCCCCCGGGCCATGACGACATCCTGAGCTTCGACCAATGACGGAACTAACTCTTTTTTTTCTTTTTCCGCACAGACGCCGAAAAAGGGTTACGTCTACTGGTACTTTATCAGTGCGTTGCGTGTTGATGATGTTCGATCTGTTCGTCCATACGGCGGCGCTGGGGTGAGGGGAGGTCCTGTCCCTTTTGGTGGTTATAACACAGGTAAGGTCGTGGCGCCAGGCATGGCACCAGTCGATAACAGTCAGGGTGCTTCCCACACAACACACCCGCCTCACACCACCTGGCGCTGCTGATTCATCCGTCCTTTAGTCCACTGTTGTTGCCTCTACCACCACCCGGCATGCTCCGGGCGGGGGCCCAACTTTGCTTCTACAACCAGCCTTCCTCCGGGCGGGGGCCTAATTTTGCTTTTACCACCCGTCATGCTCCATGCTCCGACCGGGGGCCCAACGCTGCTTCTACTACCCGCCATGCTCCGACCGGGGGCCCAAATCTGCTTCTACCACCCGCCATGCTCCAGGCGGGGGTCCAATTCTGCTTCTACCACCCGCCATGCTCCGGGCGGGGACCCAACTCCGCTTCTACCACCCGCCATGCTCCGGGCGGGCGTCCAACTCTGCTTCTACCACCCGCCATGCTCCGGGCGGGGGCCCAACTCTGCTTCTACCACCCGCCATGCTCCGGACGGGGACCCAACTCTGCTTCTACCACCCGCCATGCTCCGACCGAGGGCCCAACTCTGCTTCTACCACCCGCCATGCTCCGCTTGAGGGCCTAACTCTGCTTCTATCATCTGCCATGCTCTGGTCGAGGGCCCAACTCTGCTTCTACCAGCCGCCATGCTCAGGGCGGGGACCCAACTCTGCTTCTACCACCCGCCATGCTCCGGGCGGGGGCCCAACTCTGCTTCTACCACCCGCCATGTTCCGGTCGAGGGC